>JAADWT010000157.1:0-31626 GCA_023336285.1 Pythium grandisporangium
CCCCCCCCCCCCCCCTCGAGCGTAAAACATATCGCCCATACACAGCGCCAAGCGAATGCAGTTAAGCAGGGCGCACCTTTCTGTGATGCCTGTATAGGGAAAACGTGGTCGAAGCTATAAAACCACACACCACAAACGTCAATCCTGGTCATTCACTGCCAAAACTCCTCAATCCCCCCCTCGCGATCTCTCGGCATCTATGCAGTAGCCAACTGACATGCACACGCACGTACGTGAATGCCTGTTGAGTAGGTGACAGCGTCACCGTGTTATTGGTGTTGTGCACACACGTCGTGGTGTTGGCCGCGATCTCCTTGGGGAGCATCGGACGAATACGCACTGCGACTCGCACACTACTCGTTCGCCTCGGCAATGCCCCGCCCACCAGCTCCTTCCTATTTGCCCCGCGCTCCACTGCAGCGCCGTCGTCCGCCTGATCTACCTCCACCATGGGTGCAGACGCGTCCACAACCGCGGGCATTGGCACATCGATCACCTCGGGCACCATACCCTCGGCAGTCTCGTCATCTTCAGTGCGTGGATCGCTGACTCCTCCTCCTCCTCCTTCTGTGTGGAACACCACCGGTTGCGGCGCCAATAACCGGCGTTGCATCGCGCCAACGCCAATGACTGGGGGCTCGCCTCGCTCCGCTCACGTCCTCCGTCTGCAGCGTGTCGCTAGCTTCTTGGTTGCGAGGAACTGGCTACGAATGCGGCGCCACCACTGCCGCTGAAGTTGCTTTAGTGTGTTGGCCTTTGCCGTCTCGTCTTGGCTGCGGAAATGTGACCGTCGCCACGATAGTAATACCGTTGACGCACCTCACCCAACTTGCGCCGTCCGCGGTCCGCCCTTTTAGTTGGAGCCCCGACCATCACTCTGGCGACGGCAACCAAGCGCCACTGCTTAGCCAGTGAACGCGCAGGATTCAGATATGCGCGTCATGATTGGAAGAAAACCGAGCCCAGCATATTGTCAGATGAGCTAACATTGGGCGGTCTTATCCGATGAGGAGCTTTGATTGGTGGATAACAGGAATTCAAAATTAGCATTGGTGTCGCTGACGACAGTGTTCAGCTCCGCAACTTTGGAGCGAGCTATTTTACCTCCATTTCTTGATTCAAAGCGAATGGCAGCTCTATCTCGTGGTGAAGGGATCAATGTACTATCGTATTAATACGCTTCGTCCCCCGAAAGGTCACAAATCGATTCAGGACGAAGCCAAAAGGAGATGATGATTAGCTAAGAAAGAGGGTGAGCGGTGGAGACGCGCCGATAAGCACGAGATCACGCTCCATTCTGTCCACAGGTTGCGAACAGGTGCATGCATGGCTGCAAATTCTCAGCCACGTGCATGGATAAAGCGTTGCAACAGCAATCTGTTTTGTCCGTTGTCTTGCCTTACCTCGCCTCGCCTCATCGCAAAAGCGATAAATTGGCCTGCTTTTTATCGCCATTCCACAGGCGCTCAGATCTTGATTCGTGAGCTGTTCCGTGTCAGTGGCTTACATATTTACCTGTGTATGCTTGACTATTGATCGCGACTCCAGTGAATGCAGTGGTCATTGGTGGAGAGCAGCGGTTGTAGTGACGCCAAAGAAGCAAGCGACCTCGCGCCAGTGAGATGAATACACGGCGAAGGCGGTCATCTGTGACGACCAGTAACGCTACCTCCCATGTGCGCGTAGCTGTTCGTGTGCGCAAGCCAGAGATCGAATTTGAGAATGACGGTCGGACTACTCGCCCGCACTGTGTCGCCCCCGTCCCGGACTCGGATTCGGCCATTGAATACGCCCATGACAACCAGCGCAAGACATTCACGTACGACCACGTGCTTGGTATCCACGCGAGCCAGATGGATGTGTACGAGACGGCAGTACAGCCATTGCTGACACCGTTGCTCAACGGCTACAACGTCACGGTTATTGCCTACGGGCAGACGGGGTCTGGCAAGACCTTCACCATGGGCAGCAACGCCACCGTCGTCAACAAATCGCCTGTTGCATCACCGCGACGAAACTCCAGGGTCCCGTCAGTGGCACCGTGCTTCCCACAGGGCGCGTCATCCGAGCTGGGCGGCTTCCAGGACGCGCCCGATGATGGATTGATCCCACGATTCCTGAGTGACATCTTTGCCAATCTCAAACGCGAGCCTAGCGTTCGCACACTTCGAGTCTCGTTTCTCGAGCTATATTGCGACACCGTGCGTGACCTCCTGGACAATAGCCCCCATGCGCACGCGAACAATCTCGTGATTCGAGACGATGCCAACAGTGTCTACGTTGATAACCTGCGCCAGCACCAGGTGGATTCCTTGAGCAAGGCGCTCGACCTGCTCAACTCGGGGCGAGCACGGCAGATGACAGCAAGTACAGCGCTCAACGACACTTCCTCACGATCCCATGCCATTTACACCATGGAGATCACACGCAAATTTTCAAGCGAAATCAAAAAGTCCAATGTGACGTTCGTGGACCTCGCCGGGAGCGAGCGACTCAAGAAGACTAAAGTCGAGGGCGTGCGTAAGAAGGAGAGCATCCACATTAACGGTGCGCGCATAGACCGATGTCTGAGCGATGGATGCGTCTAGCCTTCCCGCTCACCAGTACTGGGAATACGCAATGGGTGCTAACGAGACTTTGTTTGCGTGTGACGAGCGTAGTAGGGTTGCTGGCGTTGAGCAACGTGATCAATACGCTGGCGGACGAGAAGAAGATACAGCGACGCCACAGTCAGGAACAGGCCGATACTGCTAAAGCTGGTTCACCCATGGCATCACCCAAGCCACCCAGCGATGGCTTTGTACCATACCGATCGTCCAAGCTTACACACCTGCTGCGCGACGCGCTTGGAGGCAATTCGCGCACGCTTTTCATGTACGTCATTCTGTTGGATAAGCGATAACTTAATTATCGACTTGGCATTGGAAAGCGGTATTCGCCTGGATAGAAACAGACAAAACGCTGACGAATGATAACTGCGTTCATGAATGATCATGGGCATCACACACACACAGTGCGTGCGTATCCCCACTAGGCGTGAATGCTGATGAGACGCTGAGTACACTGCAGTACGCGAATCGCGCCCGCAACATTCAAAACAAGGCCGAGCAGCGCGTGGAGATGACTCTACAGCGCACTCCAAGTCAAATGGAGATGGTTGCTCTGCAGGTCGAGGTCACGAACCTGAAGCAGAAAGTGGCGACACTCACAGCAGCGGCAGCAACAGTTGCAGCTAACCATCAAAGGGAAAAGGATGAAATTCGTAAGAACCGCACGACTCGACGGGATGCTAGCGTCTCCACACATGGTGATGATGCCTATTTTGCGCAGCCCACGTGTGATGTTCAAGTCGGAACCGACTCGGTGCTATCTTGTGATGCCTCCATTGAGACAGCTATGGTGCAAACACGAGAGACCGAGACCGCAACCGACACAACTACAACACATGATGTTCAGATGTGCACAGATGAGATCCAATTGAAAGATGCTCAGATGCATACAGACCCAGAGGAAGTATCTCGATGCGAGCGTGTCGACAATGAGACCCAGTTCGAGGCGAGTGACATCATGGAGTCCGACTCTGCAGTCCAGCACAAACGTCTACTGATTGACTGTGCCCAGCGGTGCGCAGAAAGCTACACTGATTCTCAGCGGAGCATCGTATCCAATTCAAATCTCGACGCTACCCCAGCAAATGGGATCAATCCCGTGACCAATGCGATGTCGCGCAGCCAACCAGGTAGCATCAGTACACATATCAACAAAGCCGAAGCCGATGGTGGCTGTACTGCTGCGATGCATAGTACGGCAAACAATATCTCCCTCGAAGCTCAGTCCCCCTTCAGTCACCAGGGACCAATTCATGCCGACGAACTCGCCTCAGCAATTCCGACATTGGTGCGTTTACCAGCTCAGATCTCACCAATGACCAATGCTTCATCATCTACCGTTACCTTCGATCGCGCCAGCTCTTCCTCAGTCCAAACCATGGCGGAAGAAACGTTGCTCCATGGAGACTTCTTAGGCTCCAATTCAATGAAGAAAGAAGAGCAGATCCTAGCGCCAGCACCGTCCTTCCCATTGAAACAAACAACAAGTTTGATAAGCCCATTAGAACTCAATCCGCCGAATGCCGAAGTCAACAGCGCAGCCGCGATGATAGACTATCCGGAAAAGCTACCCTTGCCGGGACCACTCGCTATCACAGTCAGAGCAGCGACAGCAGTAGATGGTGTGAACAACGACGCGAGCAATGATGATGCCCCCTACAACATCAACTCTGATCTCACGTCTATCACTGCCACCGACGAGATCGATCTCGTCCACGACGAAGAGAAACCGGACTTTACATGTTGCCGATCACCGGCCCTGCGCTCACTCACTACGAGCCAGACTGCAGTATCTCCTGTGAAAGTGACCTCTTCCCGATTTGCGACCACGCCATTGCGCCCTATGAAGCTCTTCGCATTCGACGATGTGATGACGGCATCACCTAGTGAGAAGACTTTGATGCAGGCCGAGGTGGTCATTAAGGTGTGTACCCCCCATCTCACTTGCTTT
Source organism: Pythium grandisporangium (assembly GCA_023336285.1). NCBI lineage: Eukaryota > Oomycota > Peronosporomycetes > Pythiales > Pythiaceae > Pythium > Pythium grandisporangium. The sequence continues at coordinate 4,561 of JAADWT010000157.1, forward strand.
GTGGACTGTGGCTGTGTGCTGATATTGGACTCCATCCTTGGTCAATTTAGAATCTTCAAGAGCTAATCAAGGCAGAATATGGCAACAACACTCTCTCGATGGATCAAAAAGGAGCCGCCAAAGAGGAGAATCACACCAATGCGCTGACCACCGAACGAATGGTCGCGGACGCAGAGCGCTTTTTCACCTTTCGCCGACGCCAACAGCAGCGCATTACCCGGTTGTACCAGCAGGCTAAAAGCTATCAGGATATCCTACTTGTCGACCCTGTGCCACCACTTTTAGCTGGCGAGGAAGCGCGTGAGATGTACACACTACGAGCACAAGAGATGTTGCTCACGCAACTCGTTGCCGACTATGAATCGCTGGCAGCTCAACGGATCATCATGCGTGTATCCGCTCGCTCCGAGGTGGTTATAAGTGCATCATCGTCGTCGGCAATGATTCCCCACAAACCACCCCACCAAGAAGAGATCGAGCGATTAGACCCCACCGTCCCGCGGGAGGTGTTTTTGAGTAAGGAGCAGTACCGCGCCTGCTCCAATTGGTTTGAGTCTCACCGCGACGACCGCGAGGTGTTTCAGGAACAGATCGTGCCTTTACTTCTCAGCGGATGGATCTCCGTGACCCAGCAGACACTAAATGCCGAGCGCATGTGGCTGCAACTGTGACAGCAGTAACCCGACCAAATACACCAATGCTCCCAGCAAACTGTCGGGTTGTTAAATGTTTTCCGTCTACAACTGCTACTGCTACTGCCACTGCTACTACTACTGGTAAATTAGATGTCGTCGTCTTCTATTCTAAAGTATGCGGCTCCGCTTCCGCTCCCTCTTTCGTGTCGATGTTTCTCCTCCTTCCACGCAGTGAGCTTGCCATCTCACGCACAGTATGCTCTGGAGGGGGAGCGCGCCGACCACTCTTCTATTGCACTGTACTGTACTCGGTCGCGCGATTACTCCGCGTGCTTCACATCGTATCGTATCGTATCCTATTGTTCCTTCCTTCATGAGCCCCCGGTCCGCGCGTCTCTTAGTAGCGATGCGGGTCAAACTTAGACGTGTCCAGCTGCGGGCGTAGTCCACTGATCATGTCGGCCAGCAGCGCAGCCGAGCCAAACGAGAGCGTCCAGCCCTTGGAGCCATGACCGGCGTTCACAAAGAGGTTTTCAATCCGCGTGCGGCCAATCAACGGCACATCGTCGGGCGTCACGGGTCGCCAGCACACGTGGGTCTTCATCTCAGCCGTGTTCAAATACCCATCCGGGAACAGCGTCTTGGTTTGCTCCAGCAGCCAGTCAAAGCGGCGTTGGTTGGAGCGTGTGCGGTTCGGATTGGCAAAGTCCACCCCACCCGAAATACGCAGCCACCGCCCCAGCGGCGCTACCAGCGCCAGTCCACCAGCGTAAATGTTGTGCACAGGTGCCTTGAACTGCGCATTCACGGGGACCGAGATGACGTAGCCCTTGACCGGGTAAATACTCAATGGCAAGCCCGCGCGCTTGGCCAATGGTGCCGTGGAATTGCCCAGCGCCAGCACAAACTCGTCACCCTCGATCAGGGCCCCACGCCGCGTCTGCAGCGCAATCACGCGCGTCTTGTCGGTCAAGACGTCCATCACCTCGGTATTGAAGCGGAACATGACTCCTTCCCGCACACAGAGGCGATGCAATGCATTACACATCTTGTGCACGTCACCACTGGTGCCATAGGCGGAAAGAATGGCGCCGGGCCCGTACACGTCACGACGCAGCGCCGGCTCCACGGCCGCGGCCTGTTGGTTGTCCAGTGGCTGCAGGTCCATGCCCAGTTCATCCAAGTGACGCTTACGGTCCGAGCCCCAGACATGGTCCAGTTCCTGTCCATGACGAAACACCTCCATCGTACCTTCGGCCGTCTCATCCATCGCCAGCTCGCCCTTCTTGTACCGCGTCTGCAATTCACGCAGCTTGATCATACTGTAAAAGCCCAGTTCACGAATCGTGCGGCTATGTTCATCGGCGCGCTGCTTCTTGGAGTTCATGAAGAAGCGCCACCCCCATTTCCAAAACGTTGGGTCTCGCAATGCACTAAACTCGATGCGCATGGGCTTGCCCACGCCACGAAAGCCCGGTCCACCATTGCCCGTGGAGGCCCCCGTGAGCTGCGTCGATGAGGAGGAAGCCTGACCGGCGCCCTCACCGGCAGCAGCAGCAGCAGCGCGTGGTTGTGAAGCCGCCTGCAGCGCGGCAGCCTCGGCCAGCGTCTGGGAGGGCTTGCCGCCTCGGCTCATGGAGGGCTTGACGCGCTTGAGCTGTGTGATATCGGCCCAGGAGGAATACATGGCCGGGTCCAGGAACGCGCCGTTGCAGTAACTGGCCTGCGTGCCCGCCGTGGCCTCCTTCTCCACGCACAGCACTTCGTGGCCCTGCTTGGCCAGGTAGTAACAGGTCGTGAGCCCAATGATGCCCGCGCCACAGACGATCACGCGCTTGGCGTTGCGTGGGCGTGGCGTCTCGGGCACCACGGGGGTGGCACGCTTCGAGGCCGTCACGTTACTCAAAGGCGGCAGCAAGAGGCCGCCATCGCTGGACCCGGGTATGCCCATCCCAGCGGTCACGCTGGTGCCATTCACGGCCACGAGGTGCTCGCGTAAATGCGGCGGTAGCATCTCGGCGTTGAATGGTGTGGGGGTACGAACACCGGCGCCAACGCCAACACCGCCCACACCGCCAACGCTACCAACGCCAACGGCACCAACACCAACGCCGGCGATGCCACGCCGCGAGGATGGGGGCTTGCGACCGTTGCCAATGTCATCGCCCATGCTGGCGGCCGATGCCGACGCCGTGACCATGGGTGGTTCCAGCGGCTCAACGGATGCGCTGCTCGCGGTCGCACCGGCTAAAGGCGGCGCACCAGGCTGTGGGGGCGCGCGCATGGATCCCATGATTGTGACGCGCGAGTAGGAATTGGTAGTATATATCCGTCGTCCTTTGGCGAGGAGGAGGGATGGTCTGGTCTCGTATCGGCGTGCTGCTTGGCCGATCAAAAAGCAGATCTGCAGTCTGCTTCGACTGGGACGGCGGTCGCGGCGTCGCACTTCAGCACTTGAGCACTTGAGTACTTGAGCGATTGAGCGATGGAGCGATTCAGTCCAGCACGCAGCTCGTCGTCGCACTCACTTTGGTGGGATGTCGGGGGGGGGAGCCACGTGGTACGTCGCAACAGCTTGCTCTGCGGACGAGCAGGTTCCGCTCGCTAAGTCGTGCGCGAGCTTGTGGAGCTCGAGGAACTCGAGGAAGCCGGCGCCAGAAGTGTATCAGCGCGTGGGCGTGAGGAGCTTTTTTTTGTTTTGCTTTTGTTGGAGGGTTGGTTGTTTGTTGGTTGTTGGTGTTGGTGTGACTCTCTCTGTTGGTGGCTCGACTGAATGCGTGAAAAGCACCACCATGGATAGGCAAGGCAAGGCAGGCGACTGGCGCGCAGATTACGGTGTATGAATTTCAGAGGGGGGGTGTATGCGTTTCTGCAGGTGCGTTTGTTCTCGTGGAACAGAAGTTGGGCGGCGCTGGCTGGCTGTGTAAGAGCTGAAACGTTTTTGGAAGGGCGCGGGACTGACGAAAAATGATAAATTCCCACAACTGCACGAAGGATCGAGGGTTTCGTCCCGTTGCAGGTTTGTTGCCAAGTGGGTACCGGTACATCTACAACCACTGGGGGTCATGGTGAGCGCTGGGTATCCATGCTTGCACGTCTAGGGAGAGAACATCTCAGGGGGGGGAGAAACCTACACTGTAGTTCGTTGTCCCCTTCTTTCTCTTGGCACTGCCAAGAGAGGAGAGGGAACCAATACTGCAAATAAATACTTCATCCCACGAGAATCCAGACACTGAATTTGTATCAGAACAGGGATTATCGAGCCGGATGATATTCTGGTGGAGAAATAAACGCACGGTCTTTTCTCTCAGATCGCCCCACACCTGGTGCCAAATCACGATTTTATTGGATAAAACCCATGGAATAACTGTCCTGAGAACGACGAAAGGAGTCAGCCCATCATCCCAATAGGTTCCAGTCTCAGTCAGAAAAAGAAGAAATGCTCCACATGCTCTACATGCACTTGCACGTCAGGACTCCAGCCACCGCCACCACTCGTGGAACGGCCCCATCCTTCGCTCGCATTCGCGCATGCCAGGTCGTGCACAATCCCATGACTGCTCTCCTCAGTCAGTTAGTCATTTAGTCAGTCAGTCAGTCAATCAGGCCAAAGTGTAGTTAGTGTGTAGTGGGTGGCGCTGTGAATTTGTTGCCAACAAAAAAGTCAAATTTTAGAGCACCAAAACAACGTGATCGTGCCGTGAAGTGCGAACATAATAACACAGTACGCCGCCAACACTCACCAAAGGTCCAGTGCAGGTTTTGTGGTAAAACCTATCCTGTATCCATCGGCTAGGTGCGAGACTGGAGGCATCCGTGCGTGGCGTGGTGATGATGGTACACAGCGCATTTCGTCGACTCGCCTACTTCCCTCCCTCACTCCCTCCTTCTTTCCTTCCGTCCTGTGGTCGTGCTGGGGTGCGGAAAACCGGGCAGGTGATACATTACGGTACTGTATGTGACAGTCTTCTGGCGTCAGCGTTCTCTTCTCTCCTCTGCATGATGGCAAATGGTTTTGTTTTTGGCGACACCACCTTCCCTTCGTCACATTTCTGTTGGGGTTTCTGGCAGACGAGGCAGGCTGACAAAAAAAGTAAAATTCACAAAAGCACGTCAGTACTTAGCCAACAGTTCGGGTTAGATTCTTTTCTCCAGGGAAAAGATAATCGAATGCCCAGCTAAAAGCGGGCGATATACCTTGCGAGACAGACCCTCTTCAACGTGGACTCAGATCACATCAGATCGCATCAGATTCCCTGGAAATCCATCCCTGTGAAGCGACGCGACGCATAAAGAGCGCAATCGAATCGCTTCCCCATTGGTAAGATTGAAGATGCCATCGCTATTAGGTCGTGCCTTATCGGCGCATGACACACGCGCTACGGCAGCTACCGTAAGGGCGCGGTCGCCGCGGAATACCAGGAAGGATGCTGCCGTGCACAGCGCCGAGCTGGAGAAGCTGCTGAATTCATGGGGGCAAACAAACGCTGCACCATACGATGCTGAGGTGATGATCGACGAGCTGCTGGCGAGTACATGGGTCCCACCGAGCCAGCGCCGTGTCAGCGCGCTTCAAGTAGCCGCCAGTGGTGGCAACGCTACCGCTCGTAGCATGGACGAAGGCGGGGGCCGCCGCGGAACCGTTCAGCAACAACAGCAGACGCAGTCCATGGAGGACTTGCAGCACCTGCTAAATGACTCAATCGATCGCTTGCTGAGCCACCGCGATGTTATCACGAATCGCATTTCGGTACTGGAACAGGAGAATCAGACGGTCTCAGGCAAGTTCAAGCAGGGATTGCAACAGCCCGAGCAGCTCCTGAATGTACGTGGTCTTCTCTTCTGCGCTTCCTCACAGTGACAGCCAACAACCCTATGTGTGTATTAATCTGGGGAATGAATGACTAACCTCCTCTCAATATTGTTACTCACTCGGCATCTACGTGTTGCTTGCCTGCCATCAAACAGCAAATCTGCATTCAGATGGAAGACCTGGAAGAGCGGTTCACCAAGGTGAGCTCCACCGCCGTCGTGATTGGCGATCGGTTATCGACACTGCACCAAGAGCGCACTCGTGTGCTCGACACAGATGAGATGATGGATGCACTGTTGGCCCTGAATGAGCCATCCTCATCGAGCGCCAACTCGGTATCTGCCTCGTCGGCGCCAATGAATCGGCTGGTAGCCACCTTACGCGATAAGACCCAATTGCATGAGGCATCTCGCGTGGTAAAGAAGATGCTCGTGTTTTCAACAGAACTGTCCTCGCCACTGATCTCCGTCGCGGTGAATGAGATTGAACGCCTCAGCCAGGCGATTGAAAACGACCTGCTCACCGAGTTTAGCGATGCACAGGACAAGGAAAACGTTCGTGTCATGCGCACATGTGCTGAGTCACTGATCGAGTACAACGACAAGGAGAAAGTAACTGACCGCTACGTGTGGAATGTCATGAAAGATCGCCTCGCCAAGTGAGTACTAGTATTGCAAATGCCGATACGTTCGGCTGCGGTTCGTTGACGTTCTTATCGTGTGTCTATGCTTTCGTGTAGGAAAATGGAGACTGTGGTGCCATCATTGGGAGATGCAACAAACGTTTTGAATCCTGACCAGGATCTGGATGCTTTGTTCACGACGATTTATAACATTTGCAAGGATCAGTTTGCAGTAATCGAGAATGTGTTTCCTCCAGCAGCCATTTCATTCACGCGAGAGCTACTCGTGGAACGGTTGTTTAATGATCCAGCGTTTGGTATTTTCTCCCATCTCGACTCTCTTCTGAATGTCCACAAGCAGCTGCCATCAACTCATGACCAAACGATAGCACCGACTTCTTCACTAAACACTCCGCGACGGGGAGGGTCAGTCTCCACCGTAGCTGGGCGGTCTGCTTCTGTGGTCCAGCCGGACTACGTTCGCTTGCTCTGTACAGCCTACGAGCAGACGTGTGAGCTTGCTCTCAAGATTGAAATGCTGGAGAGTCCCCAAGCACAAGCGCGCGCAATTCAAAATGCTTTGCAGTCAAGAACGAACTCATTTAATAACGCTGCAGAGGGCGCCGGGGACTCGCAATCAACCGCAGCAGTTGCCCCCTTAGATAACGGATCCGCGTCTTCCTCTGGCCCCGCGGGTGCTGCAGCATCTTCTGCCGCTGATCGTGAGCGTATGCGGATGTTCCTGACTCTGCAGCTTCATTCACTTTTTGGTAGCCATCGACAACGATATTTTCGTACGGAGCTCGATTTATTGGAGCAACAATTTGCTGTGATCTTCGGTCAAGTGCGCTTCCCACAGCCGGTTGTGAAAACCAAAGCGAAGCTGGGCACTTCCCGCTCATCTCGAAAAGATACGGCGGATACCAAACCTGGCCCTGGATCCACAGTATCAAGTGGTGGGAGCAGTGCGGTATCAGTGTTCAATGCATCATCCTCTCTTACCAATATCGTGGGCAGCAATACCTCCTCAGCACCAGCATCAGTGTCCTCGTCCAGCATGGATCGTGATGGCGGCCTCGCCACCCCAGAAGTGGCGACCATCATCTTTTGTGAAACGCTGCTCTCAGTGGCGAAGGACGTCGATGTGCCGAACAAGTATGCTCACGAAATGACCGAAGCGTTCGAACGCTGTGAGGTGATTCTCAAAGACAGTGAGATGCGTGGAGAGCTCGTGACCAAGATCTTTTCCGCATTTATTGCTGCGTACGCGGATGAATATATCGAGGTAAGCGCACACACAAAATTCATCCACTTTAAGGTGTCGCTGGCGCATGCTCACGTTTCCTTGTCATGGTTTCTGGTGAATATGCACGTGTATGCGGAAAATGCAGAAAATATTAGCGTTGGCTAGCGAAATTCTGCAGGATCCTATGCTGACTGAAGATTCTCCTCGACAGTTTTTCGTGATTCTCGAGGTATCCTCCGGGTTGAATTATGCCGTCGATGGGTTATCCACTGATCGTTTTGGCTGTATTATGCGTGGTTGGCCATATTTGGCGTGGGTATATGCTGTCGTGCCTTGTAGCAATTACTAGCACGTATCGACTTTATCGATGACCAATTCTCGTCTTGGATCGAGACTTTGCAAGCTGAATCCCCCACACAGCTAACGTAAGTTGATAAAATACCTACCTGTAATGTGTCACACTTCAACCAATGTGTTCTTGACATGTTGCAAACGTTGTGCGCAGAATCTGCTTCGATGCCAAGAACAAGTGTATGGGCAGGATTGAGCGCGGGATAACATCTAATCTGCTGCGAGTGCTCATGGTCGTGGAGAAACACATCGTGCAGACTCTCTCCGCGGCACAGGATAAAAGTGACTTTATCGGTAGCGAGGCAAACATGTCGCTTTCCTGCTCCAAGGCTTGCAAGAAGTGCATCGATTACCTCAAACCCTTGGTCTCCGTAGTCTGCAGTGTACTGGTAAGCATTCGAAATCAGTCGTTATAGGTGTCGGAACAACGGTAGACCTTCTTTTGCTGACGATAAGTTGGTTTATGTTGCCGCCAGTTGGACGAGAACGCCGAGTTGTTTCTCATTCGACTCGGGACCCAGTTCAAAGACTTGTATCTGGCGCACCTGACCAAATTCCGCTTTGATCCTGATGGCGCGTGTATGTTGCTACGCGACGTCAATGCGTACCGCCAGATCTTTGGCGAGTTCAACCACGAGGCTATTGACGATGCCTTCGACACGCTCCACGAGGTAGCCAACCTGTTTGCTATCCCACCCGAGAACCTCGGCGGCTTTGTCCGTGAGGGCAAACTCGCATCCATGAGTAAGCAAAGCCTGACGGATATTATCAAACGGCGCTGGGATTACAAGACCCATGGTGACAAAATCCAGCTGTGAGCCGGCAACAAGGCCGTAGTATTTCACAAGTTGCAGTCACCAAGGTACGTGGAAGACGTGGAAGAGGAGGGTAAGGAGGAGGAGTTAGCAAGTTCAAGTACTTCATAGTAGTATTACAATCCACGTCCATTGGTATTCACACCGTTCGCCAGCCTACACCAGCGGCACCGCGCCCGTCTTCAACGACGACTACAAGCTCTTGGAGTAGAGCTCGTGGCTGATCGCGGCACTGCGCTCTTCCAGGCGTTTAGAATTGGGTGGGTCGACGCGCATGGTGTAGTTATACCGACGGCGGAAATCTTTCTTCTCCGTGAGCGAGCGGAGTGCAAAGTAATATTTCGCGTACACGGACGCAGAGATGTACAAGTCCCATTGAATGTGGTGCAGAAAGAGTCGTTCCAGTCGGTTGATCGAGTGCAGCGGGTACTGCGGATAAATATTGCTGATCTCCACGTTCCATGAACTCAGATCCTGCCATACCTGAAGCATCCAAGCGCAGTCATCCATCGCCACGATCAACGCCAACAAAATAGCAACAACAAAAAATTCAACAACAACAAGCGCGATGATCAGCACCCGAGCCAGCATCAACAAACCGCTACCAGCATCACGGCCGTAGGGGCCGTCTTACCTTGGAGGCTAGCAAGAGCCCACAGAGCACGATGGGTTTCCACGTGCGCGCCAGCAAGGGGACATTGGCCAGTTCCATGAGGCGCTCAATGTAGATCAGGCACACAATGGTGCACTCTGGTGAGAGCTGGGCCTTGTTGAACAGGTTTTTGCAAAAGCGGAAAATCTCGTCCACACTGGGGACATGGGATTTCGCCATCACCTTGGCCATCACATAGCTCGTGAGCGGATGAACGCGGGGCATGCGGATGAACGTATACTTGAATTGCGGGGTCACGAAATGCTCCTCACGGAAGATCTGGTCCACGGGCAGGTCCACGAGCTTGGGGGACGCCACGCTGTCGGCCATCGAATGCGAAGTGGGTGCCGCGGTGGCTTCAAACTGGGGCAACGCCTCCATAGGGTCCAGTGTATTGCTCTCGCCACTGCGCGAGACCTCGGTCGCTGCCTCTGGCTCAGTCTCGGTCTCGGCCTCGGCCAACTCGGTCTGGTCCCGTAGGGCAGCACGGTTTAAGTTGGCCACGGCTGCGGTTGATGACGACGATGACGAGGCCGACGCCGTCAGAGCGGAGGATGACATGGTTGGCCCGTCACCGCCTGCCTGGTGTCGGCTACTGCTGCCGTTGGTCGTGGCGCTATGGCTGCTGCTGCTGCTGCTATGGCTGTGCTGCTGCTGGTGCTGCTGGTGCTGACGTTGCTGCTCACGATGACGCTTCTCGCAGCGCCTCAGGTGCTGATAGAGCACGACACTAACGCGCCGCAAAAAGTCGTCGTAATTGGGCTGCGCGATCGAGGACACGGAGGATGGAGGCGCCAGACTGCTTGAGCTTTCAACACGGTCGCCGGGCTTGCGGTACCGCAGCTGCGCCGTGTCCGTGAGCTTGGGGGTGAACACGGCATGCGTGGGCTGAAATGGTTCAAAATGCACGTGCTTGCGCTCCGGTACGGAGATCATGCCGCCGAGCCCACTGCGCCGCCCAGCCGAGGACGACGAGGCCACGGACGGATCCTCGTCCTCCATGGAACTGGCCAGCAGCGGCGACATGGACACGCTCAGCGCGGCATCCGCCATGCGATAGTTTTCCACCACCATCCGCGAGCGCGGTCACTTTGCCGTGAGTGGGGTGGGGTGCGGTGGGGTGATCGAACGGAGGGTCGGTCGATCGATCGCAGTCAGCTAAGAGCGTGAGCGCTGGAGCGTGGATGAATCCCGCGCAATGGCATGCACCAGCCAGCACGTGGGCGATGGAGCGAGAGTGATAGAGAGAGAGCGGTAATGAGTACGAAGGAGAGAGGAATAGCGAAGTAGACAGAGCGAGCGAGAGAGAAAGAGAGAGCGGATGACGATCCACCACGTCCAGTCGAAGCACCGCTACTCGCCGCTGCTGCTTCTGCTTTGGTTTGATGACCTTCCGTATTTTTTTCACTTCACTTCTCTTTTTTTGTTTGGTTCCTGGAGTGTGTGAGTGTTGTGTGTGTGTTTTTTCGTTTTTTGTTTGGTTTTTCGTCGCTCCGTTTTGCTCCCACCCACGACTTGGGACCCCCGTATCTATTGGGTCCCGGTGCACCACCGTGAAAGGAAGCCGACAGTATCAGATCAGATCCACTGTGGAATTCAGTAATTTAGTACATACAGTGTCCACACCACACGGCTCCATTTTACCCAATTCAATCGCAATACACCACGAATTTGGACCAATCCCACGGAATCCCTGAATCATCATTTCAGCCAACGAATGACCATCGCAGCCGGTGGCTCTCCGCTGACAGGTGCTGAAGCGGCATTAAAGCAGTGATTGGCATTGAACGCAGCATCAGGAGACGACGACCAAGAGGGCGACGACGACATGGAGAACGCAGCGTCTCGGTTCGGACAGCGCCTTGCGCACACAGGTAAGCCTCTACCCGCCTACTACCTCTTGCTGACTGATGTATGGTGGCAGTTGCGGGTGAGCTGAGTTGAGCTTGAGCTGACGCCGCGATGGTGGCTTGTGGTGGTGGAAACAGAGAAGAAGTACCGCGATCAGGCGCTCAAGAAGCTCACGCTGTACTTGGGCAAGCGCTCCGAATGGAGCGACCTCGAGTGGGATAAGCTCTGGAAGGCGCTCTTCTATTGTACGTGCCCGAAGCTCTGCTGGGGGTGGCTGTTTTCGTCTTTATTCTGGGTCGAACGAGCCTGCCTAGCAAATGCATCACAAGGAGAAATGGCTGGCAGAGATTCGAGCCCAATACTGACTGACTCATTGGCTGACATGACGATCCTGTTGTCCTTCTTCTTCTTTTTTACAGGCATGTGGATGAGCGACAAGCGGCCAATCCAGGACGAGCTGTCCACTAGCCTGGCCTCCTTGATTCACGCCATTCCGCAGCCAGAGTTGGCGCTGGCCTTCATTCACAGCTTCTTCCGCACCATGCACCGCGAGTGGCACGGTATTGACGGGCTGCGTCTGGACAAGTTTTACTCATTGATCCGCAAGTTTGTGCACCAATCGATCGTGCTCTTGCAGCGCCACGATTGGGAACCGAACCATGTTCAGGCGTTTGTGACCATCCTGTCGTCGGAAATTATGAGCCAGGTGCCCAACGGACTGCGACTTCACGTGTCGGACCTGTTTTTGACGGAATTGCACGGCGCCGCCGCCGAGTCAGTGGATACGGAGTCGTTCCTGGTCCTGCTGGAGCCGTTCTTCACGCTGCTTAGCTCGGAATATGACAAGACCGTGTTCAAGCGTGTGCGTGAGCTCGTCTTCCTGTACGTCTGCGCGATCTGGTTGTGTGTGTGGAGAATAACTTTTAGGGGTGTTGGCTTGGCGGTCGTGACCATGAGACTGATTGTATATGCGTGGGGCGGTATGTGATGGTAAACAGACCACTGCTCACGACTTACAAGTTTGGTGAGCAACCGCCGCGAACAGCGACCAAGAAGAGTGACAGTGATGTCACGGATGAGGAGGATGTCGAGGAGGAAGATGAGAAGGTCTTTGAGCTGGTCGAGCTGGTCGAGATCCAGCACCGCATCTTTGCCATCGCGTCTGCCGAGTACGTATTAGAGATTGATTGGAGGGATTTTGTCGAATTTTGGTTTGGATGTTGGATTTTTGAATATTGATGCTTGCGTTGCGCTGTTGTTGTGAATACAGTGATACGGCGGAGCGCAACCGTAGCGTGCTGTACGATCTCTACTCGAAGTTTTTCCAGGAAACCAAGGTGGACTCGCTCAAGGCATCGCAGGAGCCAGCCACGTCCAAGAATGCCAAGGTGACCAAGAAGAAGCCAGTGAAAGTCGAATCGGCCAAGAAAAAAGAGGCCACGGAAGACACGGAGGACAAGAAGAAGAGCAAGAAGAACAAGAAGCGCAAGAAGAGCAAGCACGGTGAGGGGGAAGAGCAGGCGGAGACAACAGATGCGGATGTGGCCATGGAGGACGCCAAGGTGGAGGAGGTGGCGCCACCGGCGACGAAGAAGAGTAAAAAGGCCAAGAAGGCCAAGGAGGAGGAGAAAACGATCATCGAAGAGGAGGTGAAGGTGGTCAAGAAGGACAAGAAGAACAAACAGGAGAAGACGGAAAAGAAGAAGACGTCGGTGGTCGTGGAGCAAGAGGAGATGTCTGTTGAGCCGAAGAAGGCGAAGAAGGAAAAGAAGAACAAGAAGACCGAGGTTGTCCAGGAAGAAGAGGTGAAGGTGGTAGTCGAAAAGACGGAGGAGGTGAGCAAGAAGACCAAGAAGAGCGAGAAGAAGGCGAAACTGGTGGAGGAGGAAGCTGAGGGTGCCGCGGCCAACAGCGAGACCCCGAAGAAGTCGCCACCGACTGTCAAGACGGTGATCCGCAGCGGCAAGAAGTTTCGTCGTTGTGTGGTGTGCAACGGATACGGCAAGGGGCTTGTGCCCGCCGGCAAAGACTCGTGCCGCCACTGCGAGCGTGTGACGGCGCAGAAGAAGAAGAAAGTCACTGTCGACAAGAAGAAGAACAAGAAGCGCAAGGCCGAGGATGCCGTCGAGGCTGCGTCATCATCAGCATCGTCGTCCAAGAAGGTGACATTTGGCAAGAACAAGGCGTTGGCGCATGATCTGTCGGTGAAGCGTCTGCGTGCATCCGCCACGAAGGAGGCTGTCCCCAAGGAGGATGCGAGCATCAAGAGCGCGCTCAAGGTGGCTGCGACCCCGAAGAAGTCTACCTCGGGCAAGAAGACCCGCATGAAGGCGGCTGATTTCTTTTAAAATATAGTTGTGGTAATAGAGGTGCATGCTGCAAAAAAAAAGATGATGGATTGCTTTTTTGGTTTTGATTTTGGTTTTGGTTTGGTTTTTTGGTTGTAGCTACTCGAGCGGATTGAATCCGAATAGCCAGAAGCGAGAGTAAAATGCATGACACGTAGTATGTCGTGGCGTGGGATGAATAAAGTTGTTTGCGCGTCCTCCTTCATTCACTTGTTGGTGGCTCTGTCACGTTGGCCCAGGTGTAATCGGTATCACGCGTTGGTGTGGTAGCGACATTTCCATCCTCGCCCGACGGTGTATTCTCACTGCTGCCAGCAACGTGCGTCTTGCTCGGAGATCAGTTCGCTATTGGTAAATCACCGCGATCACTGGCGGGCAGAAACATGCATCCAAGTGCCTCGTCACTTAGCCGCTCAGGCGGCGGGGGTGGATATGGCTCGAGTGGTCCATAAAACGTTTTCCGACGTTGTCGCGCTGGTTGAGCGGCTGAAGACAGCACCACAGCACCGGCAAATTCCTCGACAGCGTCGGCAGTGACAACCACCGTACCTCCTTTTAGTATTCCTTCTTCTTCTGCATTGGCCTTGCCGTCGACTGTATCGCCTACAGCATTACCTTTACCAACGCTCTCGTGCAGCCCATCAGCTGCACAATCATCCTGAGCTACCGCTTGATTCGGCTGCTGCTCGTACCATGCGACGTGAACATCCGGAGGACACCCCAATTGCATCCACGTCTTGACCGATGGCGTCATCCATGGCTCGGGGATCATCAGTTCCTGGATTCTGTCGTGGCGATGGCTCTGCAAGAGCGTAACGAGCTCACGATGACCAAACGCGAACGCGTACAGGAGCGCTGAGCCTTCGTTCCACTGGAAATTCAAAAGCTGGTCACCACCACGCTCTATCATGTACAGCACCAGCTTGCGCATGCCTCGAATGCAAGCCACCTGGAACACAGGCGCAAACTGAAACGCAAAGGCAGCACGCCTGGCATCGACTTGATCCGTTGTGGATGTTGACGTCACGATGGCGGGTTCTGCATCGGCGTTGGTAGTCTTCACGGTTGTGGCCATGGCCATGGCATCCCCCGTTCGAGGATTCACCTGGATCCCCTTCCAGTGGCTCAGCAGCATTATGGTCATCGTCTCCAGGCCACGGCTCACGGCACAGTCGATACCGGCTTCAAGAAACTCATCGTACCGTGGCGGTGCCACCGCGGCTTTTGGTGTGCTCTTCTCGGTTGGTGGCTGTGCCAGCGCCAACAACCGCTCCACCGTCTCGATGCGGTTCCAACGCACGGCCTGCATGAAATTGATTCGTTGGCGCGTGTACGAGGCGCCTGCTGCTGTTGCTGCTGGGGATCGGTGAGGACGCTCTAATAGCCCCGGCAGCTCATGCAGTCGAGCCACCAGCGTCACCACGTTTTCGTCGCCCACATCACACGCGAAATCCAGCAGCGACATGTGTGGGAACCGCCACGAGCGCATGGTCGTAGCCACGCGCTTCTTCTCGTGGGTCACCAGCTGTGGGAAGCGAGCGCCACGCACGGGCAGTCGTGTGGTGCGGCTAATACGCAGGCCACAGCGCTCGCGTCGACGCCTATACCCGGAGGTTCGCAAATACACGTCCCATTCCTGGTTCAGATTCGGTTCATCCTTTAATCCATCCCCAGCAGTAGCAGTAGCACTAGCAGCAGTAGCGGTCGTAGGCACAGGACCCAGCCGCCTCATCTTCTTCTCCGTTGATGGGTACTGCATGCCCACAAACGTGAACCACCCAGGAAGCGCGAACCATTCACTGAGCGATTCGATGGAGAAGCCAGTAGTGATGGTGGGCACGGCGGCAAGTGCGGGCAAAGACTGTGGTGGTGGTGGTGAGGACGCATGGCTCACCACGATGGAGGCATCCGCGCCATGATTGCACAAAATCTCCACCACGGCAAGGCGGCCCAACGCGAAGGCATACAAGAGCGGCGTGTATCCCAGCGCATCGGCGCGGTTGATCAGCGCCAGCGCGTGCCCGCTACCGGCACCGCGCACCAGGGTTCTTACAAGATCGTCATCGCCATGCATGGCTGCGTAATGCAACAGCGAGCGGTGGTGCGTACGACACGTGAGCGTGTAAATGGAAGGAAGCTCGGGTGCCGTCATCTCCTGGCTGGCTGTGGCTGTGGCTTGAGCTTGCCCAGTGAGGATGCCGCCGTCGTCGTAGATGGTCATAAGCCAACGCACGACACGGAAGGCTCCATGTTGAGCCGCGACAAACAGCGCAAACTCACCATCCGCGGAAAACAGCAGGCCACGCGAGCTGTCTCGCGCGTATAGCGCCATGAGGATGGCTTGTTGGTTGAGCTTGGCGGCATACAGCGCGGCATTGAAACCCAGCGTGGAGCACGCGGTTAGTGACGCGCCCTGTGCGAGCAGTAGCGTGACGATCGCCTCGTGGCCATAGATCACGGCCACGTGTAGCGCGGTGCGGCCGTAGCGATCCAGCGCGTCCACACGAGCAGGGGGGCGCTGCCTGCGCATGTGCATGAGCAAGAGGCGACAGATATCCACATCGCCGTTGCGCGCCACGAGGTGCAGTGGGGTCCTTCGCTGGATGTCCTCGGCATCGACATCTCCGTTCGCTGTATCCAGCAGTAAGCGAACGATGCGCACCTCCATGGCCTGCACGGCAGAGTGTAGGGCAGAGGCTCGTGGTCGGTGCCATTCGGTTTGCCTGCTCGCGATGGCCTCCGGATGCCGCTCCAGTGCGAGGACGACGAGCTTCCAGAAGGCCTGCTCCTTGCCCACCCACTTGGCCTTGGTGGCAGCCAATTCACAGGCGATGGCCACGAGGTGATGCAATGCATCGGCATGAATCGCCGGCGTCGTCGTGGCATGGAGCGCGTCAAGCACGAGCAGCATTAGCGAAGAAACATCCTCCAGGCGCTCGCCTCGTTTCTTGAGAAGTCTGGCGGGTGGTGGATTGATGATCCCGTCTTGTTCAGGTGTATCAGTGCGTGGTACGGATGAATAATAGGGCGGGAAGCAGTGCAGGAACCGCTCGATCAAGGCGATGGAAAGCGTTCCACCGTGCGCTAGCAGACACTGCACACCAGCGAGATGCATCGCCCGTAGCGCATGAGCCATGGCGGAATGCGGTCCATCTGAAGCCACGGGGATGGTTAGCGCGGCATCCTGGAAACTTGTGTTGGCCCCAGCACCAGCGGCCAACAGGACGCGTGCCGTGGCAAGATTACAGATCGCCACGCTATCATCTCTGCTGGTACATGGGCGCTTCTGGTTACGGAGCTGCTGTGTTGGCTGGAAGGATGGACATGGCGTAAAGCAGCTCACGAGGGCGCGACTGAGATGCGCCTTCATGCGCAAAGCCGATTGCTTTTGCTCGGCCGGATCAATGACCCGTTGGTGGGCCTCCACGAGGGCAGAGACAAGAAGACGAACAATCAGTGTACCAAAGGTATCACGGCGACACGCCGCCACCATCAATGGCGTTCGCTGGTCCATATCCATGGCCGTCACTTGCGCACCTGCTGCGAGAAGCGTTTGCACCGAGAGCACCTCCCCCACGGCACTAGCGGCGTGCAGCAAAGTCGAGGCCCCTAGTGGCGATGCGGACGACGACGGTGATGGTGATGATGACGATAAGAAGGAGAAAGAGGAGGCGGCTGATGATCGTGCCTTTGCTGCGATGCACATGTTGATAAACTTTTGAATCCGCATCGCGTTGGTCTGTGCTCGTGGGATGGAAAAGCAGCTCATCACGGCCAAGTTCTGCCAGCGGCAGCGCGCCGACGGCACGACCCAACTGGTGGAGTGCGTAATGCTTCGGAAATAAATGCGGAACGAATTAAACGCCGCCCGTTTATCCTTCTTCTCCAGCGCAAGCGCGGCAAAGAGATCGGGTGAATGCAGTGCTAACATCAGAAACGTGTCCAATGCGCCATGGGTAGCCGCGTACCAGACAGGGGTCATTGCGCGAGGCACAGTGCTCAGGCGAAGGTCCACGGGCACACCAAGCTCGAGAAGGAAGCGCACAAGCTTGACCTCGTTCGCGATCGCGGCGCGATGCAGCAGCAGGCAACAACTCGCAGCCCGCACAAGCACGGCGCGCCACGGGTTGAGTGGCGACAAGAATGAGAACGAGACCGACCCGGCCCCACCTACTCCACCTTCCCCCTTTGTACTAGTCGTCGCTAGCGTGGGGCAAGCAGCAGCCAGCCCACTGTGCCGCACAAAGATGGCCTCCAATACAAACCACCACTGATGCTGCGCACAAAGGATAAAGAC
This sequence comes from Pythium grandisporangium, assembly GCA_023336285.1. Taxonomy (NCBI): domain Eukaryota; phylum Oomycota; class Peronosporomycetes; order Pythiales; family Pythiaceae; genus Pythium; species Pythium grandisporangium. Next base: position 22,191 of record JAADWT010000157.1, read on the forward strand.
CAGGAGCACGTGATCAAACGAGAGCGTACTGAAGAATGTGTCCACGTGGTCGGCCGCGAAGGGCACAATGGCGTGAAGGAGCGCTACGACGGGGCCCAGTGGTCGTGCTCGGTGGTCGTGGCGAGGGCGAGCTGTGGCATGATGACGCAGTGCCTCTGCCTCGTTTTCAGTGTCTTGTTCCGTTCGCTCCACGTGCTGTAATACCTGCACAAGTGTGAATAAATCTGGTCGTGAGGCACCTCGCGCAAGCAGGAAAGTGAATCCCTCCACGAAATGGGTAGCAGCACACGCGTTCAATGCGCTGGTTAGATCCTCGGGCGTATCGCGGCTGTTGTACCCACCACCACAACCTCCACTGCCATCACCATGGTCGAATGAAGCTGCTGTGTCGGTCTGTGAAGCTGCTGCGTCCTCCGTCGTCTTGAGCAGGTACTGAAGAATCGGTAGGCACTTGGCTCGACTTGCCGTGACCAGCAGGCTTTCCGATTTATGCCCACCGTCGCGCTGGAAAAAGCTTGGGAAGTTGTGCTGCGCCATGCCTGCGAACAACGCCACGGTCTCGAGATGCCTGCATTGAATGGCGGCATGAATGGCCGTGTCGGCATGTCTCCAGTCTGGACCTTTATGAGCGGACTGTGGTGATGCCGATGTGTACGGAGGCTGGAGGATATTGGTCCCGGCATCGATGAGGCGTCGCACACTGCTGGTGTACCCCATCGCGGCGGCATAGTGCAGGAGCGGTACGTTCTGATTGATGCTCAGCTGCAGATGCACCACAAAATGGATCGCGATACGTTCCTCCTCCATGCTTGGAGCACGACGCGAGCGATCGAGTTGGAAGAACTCGTCTCGCGCTCGCCTGGTGAGGTGCTCGCGTACTAGGAACTGCACCTGCTCGTTCATCGTGGTGGTGGTGGTAGCGATCTCTGCTTCTGGGCCCGTCGTAGAGGCCTTCTGGGCTGCAAGTGGTCTCAGTACGAGATGCGGTAATGTATCAAGGGGCATCGCGCCGAGGACGAGTAACCTGGCCGCAGTATCGGTGTGTCCATTGATCAGCGCAAAGTAAAGCGCACCGACGCAGTGCACGACGGTGGACAAATGGTGCGTGCGCGGCAGCTTTTGCTTTTGCTGTTGCTTCGTACGAACGCGAGGTCGTTGATCCGACAGCCAGGAGGAGTCTTGCCCTGTGGCCGATTTGATGGGGCTGTAGACACAGTTGACATTCATGCCAGCGGCACACAGCGCCGTGACCAATTTGGTTTGCCCCGCCGCCGCGGCCAGGTGGAGCGCTGTCCGGACGGCACTGGAGCGAGCACTGGGGAGCACACCCTGGAAGTGGGAGACCAGGGTGGCGGCCAATTCCCAGTAGCCGAGCTGGCACGCCAGCGAAATATCCTGTCGGGTGATGAGGCTGCTGCCAGCGCTTCCACTGGGCGTCACCGCGGCAACCGCTCGCGCGGTGATGGCGAGTGCGATCCGATGAAAGCGTTCCCGATCACGACGGCCACGCCATCGCGGTAGTCCATTACCCGCCGCATCCTCACCCATTGCGCCATCGTTATCATTCGTGTCACTCGCGAAGGATGACCACGCAAAGGCCCGGCTGGCTCGCGCGGTGAGCAGTGTGAACGTCAGTGGTGAGACGACTGGCACGTTGGTGTCGTCGTCCTGTAAAATCGCATGCCCCGGTCCAGCAGATGATCGCTGGGCTAGCGCACGTGCCTGAGTAGCGGTCGTGGGTCTGTTGGAACCACTTGAATCGGTCTGCGGCATGCGCAGATGGATAGCGAATGCCGTCTCGATTCGGTTGTGCACGGTACTCAATGCACAGGCATCGGCTCCATGCTTTAACAACAGATTCACCATCTCCTCGCTTCTGGCACGAACCGCAAAGCACAAGACGCTTTCCGCAGCGGCGGAGGCGCCCTTGACGGTGGGCATGTGCACGGCCACATTCACCTCGGCCCCACTATGCAATAACTGCTCCGCGCATGGCAAGGACCCACCAAGTGCTGCGAAATGCAACGCCGAGAATGAGCACTGGGCAGATGACGACCGGTTCGGTAATGGATCGCAGAATGGGCTCGTTGGTTTGGGATGATTATAGACATTGACCTCGGCGCCGACTTCTAGCAGTAGCCCGAGAAGGACCGGATGTCCGTGCCAGGCAGCACACGCCAATGGTGTTTCCCCAGTGCGCGGATTCGGTAGATTCACGTTGGCGCCCAGCTGCACAAGCATCCGTACGACAGCGAGTGGCGTGGACGTGTCGTCCCTATTCATCATCGTGGAGGTACCACACACCCGTTTACATTCCTGTAGAAGCACAGTGTCCCCCGTTACTGAGTGGGTCGTGTTGATCTCGAACTGCACTTCATGGAGAGCAATGCACACCGCCACGGCAACACTGGTGTTGACACTGGCGATGGAGGACGCAAGGTGGTACAGTGGTGGTGGAGGAGGAACAAGTCTCATTGCGAGCTTCTGTGGCTGAGCAGCCCTGTTACGAAGCTGTCTTTCGCGTCGCCACGCAACAACCAAGATCTTCATGATCTCTACAAACCGCGTGTACTCCCTTGGTTGGGATTTGCACCGAATTAGTAAGACCTCGATGGGAGTGAGAATCTCGAAACTGGTCACGGCATCGCACGAATCCGTGGCTCGTGTGCGCACTTGCGCGAAGACGCTCTTGCCGCCGCGCTTCTTGTTTGTACTGGATGCCGCTGTTGAAGGTGTTCCAGACGCAAGTCGTTTCCAATGAACACCCAAGAGATGCTTGCATTGGCTTGGAATTCGGTACTCGCCGAGAGAAATGGAGACGATGACTTCACCACTCTGCACAAGCGCTCTGCAAATGGCGAGTGCACCACGGTCGCACGCATAATGCAACGCCGTGTATCCACCGAGGTCCTGTGCATTTAAAATGTCGCCCACAGACACACTGGTATCGTTCGTATCATGCTTCAACCGAAGAATCGCAGCAATCAACGCGAGCGCAACGGATTCATGGCCACATGCAATGGCTAAGTGAAGAGCGGTTTTCCCCACGCAGTTTGAAAGGGGCAAACTACCGGGAAACTTATGCGCAAGGCAGTCAACTATTCGAGCATGGCCCTTTGCGGCGGCGGCATGCAGTGGGGTCTGGGACCGTTGATCCGTTAGATACCCATTCGCGCCAACTTTCAAAAGCAAATCCACGATGGCAGTGTGGCCCTGTTCCGCGGCTTCGTGCAGTGCCGTGAGTCTTAGGCACGACAGGTTTTCGTTCACGTACTGCGCAATTGGTCGTTTTTCAATATCCATGAGTCGTTGAACGCGTGGCAGATCTCCATCGCGACACGCTTGAAACAGATCTCCATATACCTGCTTTTCGAGTGCAAGGCAGTGACGGCGCTCGAAGATGTCCTTCTTCGTGAGCATCGACATGGGATATCGATCCCAAAGCAAGTCGATCACCTGCCGGAGCTTTGGGTAGTTGCGTGTCGTGGTGAAAAAGTTTTTATTGTACCGAAAGATAGTATCCGCGGACGACGAGCTAGTGGAAGGAGGCACAAGATGACTCTCTCTCGTGCGTCGTAGTACTTTCGCTGCCGTCTCTAGCGCGCAATACAGCGGAGACTTGCCTTCAAAATTTAGATTCCATGGCGCAGCGCGCTGGCGAAGCAGTGCACTTACCTCCTTAAGATTTCCGCGGCGTGCAGCATGGTGGAGTGGTGTATCTCCACGCGAGTCAGGTTCGTTCAATAACACACGCTGTTCCAAGAGCAAGTCCATTAGATTGCTGTGGCCAAATTCAGCAGCATCGTGAAGCATCGTTCTTCCCAGGACATCCACACGATTTAAATTGATGGCATCCTGCATGACGCCAAAGACATGGTGATGCACATACTCGAAACTGCTCTCGGTTGGGCCAATACGGAACTCAAACTCGCTGATAAAGGCAGGGTTTACGACTGGTGTAAATTTCACGAGAGGTATATCCCTCGGAGAAGATGCGGTGATTCCCGTGTCGCTTGGGTCGGTGGTTGCATCAAAGTCAGAAGCAAGTTGAGATTGACCGCCGTCGCTCACGTCAAGTTCGAGAACAGCACCACTTGGACGAATGACAAGGACAGGAAACACCTCTACTTCATCCTCTTCAAGTCGCAAGTTGGACGAAGACTGGAATTGACCCAGTGACATAGTACCATTACCATGTGACGGGAGTGCGTTCAACGCCAATTTGAAGGGGAGGACGTTGACTGATAATGGTAGTATTTCGTTCGTGCTTGCGATCGCGGCAGCTTTGGTCGCCTGTGGGAGCTGTAATAGCCGAGAGGGAAGACTCTTTCCATTATCCTCCACGTGTATCAATACCGTTGTGCTTTTCATAGTCGGCGCAATCGTCTCGCCGGTTGCAGGTATCGTAGTTGATCGGGCAATATTGGCCGGTCTGTGTTGGTTTTCCTTATCATGATCTGGAATGCTGTCCTCTGCGTGATCACCACGGTCCAACCCCATTCCGTCAACCTTTTGGAGAGTATCCATTGCGATGATACGAGCTTTCCATCGAATTTGCTCGCTTCTTGATAGACCGGATATACACTTATCCCCACTCTTCGTTGTTGATATAACTTTCTCCACTGTGATCTCACAGCTGTCTTTTTCACCACTCGCTGCAGCAGTCATCGTAACATCTTTATTGGTCTCTGACCACGGTGAAATTAACTCGCCACGATAATTCTTGACTACCACTCGCTGGGTCTTGGCCACGGTTGCAGTTCGCAGTCGTTTTTGAATTCCTTCTTTTCGGCGACTTCGGACTCGAGTTTGTTGGTAGACCCACTCACCACTCCAGTTTTCCCCAACACGCCAGCTTACCACAGATTCCAGTGGTTTCCCACCTTTCGATCCTATCTTGAACCCATGATGTTTGTACACGGGATTGATCTCGTTCACTTTCTTCTTGTACCGTGGAATGGGATTCCCCGCGTATCGAAACTCGAACGCACCGCAGTGGCGAGGACACTCAAGCCGTCGGTTCCTTGCCGCAGCATGCGTTCGTAACCCGGGCGATCCCCGCAAAGCGAACGGCACGATTGACCAGGCCTTATGGTCAACTTCCCAGACGGGCTTGATCTCACGACCCTGACACAAGAAAGTGAATTCTGGTGGAAGCCTATAGAGTTGCTCCGTGGCCATTTCGCGAACAGTCTGTAGCGATGCTGCCTTCATTTCTGCCTCTGTGTGAAATTCAATGGCACCGAGAAGTGCTGACTCCTTTTCTAACATCACATAGAGCTTGGCTTTTGCTGTATCGTTGAACATTATACAGGTACATACACACAACACACAGCACAAAGGTTGAAAACAAAGTGAGCACAAGTGGGAAAGCGATTCATGTGTTTGAATACAAGCTCGACTTACCGTCACCAGTGCACTGGATTGTGTAATGCACTGCATACGGGTCGGACAAAAGCAGCTTGCATACCTCTGCTTTCTCGAGTTTCCCACTGCGACCAACTGGAGACTCGAGAATGGTTTGGATATACTGCATGCAGTCCTGTGGGTCCGGTTCAATCTGTAGAGACATAACCAACCCACCATTGCACGCTGTTATCACCACCATGACACACAAAGACCTCTCCACTATGAACTCATTTCTCTTATGGAGGGAATCACTCACTGTGTATTCAAAGAGCTTCATCATCGCTCGCCCAACGGCCTGAAGAACTATAGACCGGTGAATATTAGCGATAAATTGCGAGGATCCGTACGATAAGCACAACACACACACAAATGACGCAATTGCGGTACGTACGAACAGTGAAGTCCGCACTGGAGATGATACCAGTCCGAGACAGGTCGATAGCATCGAAAATGGCTGTCAAACAATGATGGATTTATCACGTCACACGAGCAGCGGCATACGGCATCCAAATGAGATAGTGTAGCTTCACTGTCAGCTCAAGGCCACCCCACGTCCGCGGGACCCTCACGGCTAACCAGTAACTCCGTAGAACGAACCTTCGAATCGGTGGCGCATGCTCGGTGCCTGACAAACCAAGATGATGGCCACCACAACTTCAACCGTGTCCACCATGTGGTGCACACGCGTGGGCGTACGTGGCTGGAACAGCCTCATGACATGCTCGATAAAGCTCTGCTCCTTGATACCCATGATGGCACCCAGCTGGATCGCATCCACGCAGTGGCGCGCAGTCAACAAGCGATAGCGCTCCATGGCCAGTTGTACGTGGCCCAAATGCCACGAGCGGAACCTCTTCTTGAACAGCGGTGCCATCGCCAGTTCTGCCGTCGCCATTGGCAGCGGGCGCGTGTTCTTGAGCCCCATGACCACGTGCTACCGCCGCGCCGCGCGCCACGCGCCACGCTACAGAGCGCACGACCCCCTCACTCAGTTGATACACGCTCACCACGCAGAGCGTTAATGACCTGCCTGCCTAGTGGCCGTCGTGGAGATGCATGCAGTCGTCTGGAAATCGGCTTGCAGAGATGCTCGTCGTTGGTCGTGGGACCTCTTTCCTCGCGCCGTTTCGTGATTGATCGCGGCCAAACTACTACCTTGTTTTGGAATTGGGAAACAAGATGGACCGTGAATGGGTAGAGTGCAGAGTGAAAAGTGACGACGCCCTCGTCATGTCGAAGATGGTCCAACCAGAACAGGTGAGAACAGTCGGATGTCAGTGATGGATGATTGGCAATGGACTGGCGAGATGCACAGGATGGGACGCCATCAAGTGTCCCGTGAGAAGGTCAAGTCTACATACATACAGCCCCTCACAGTGGAGGCATCGACTCACATGCAGTCTGGATGGCACACTGCGTGGGTATGTACTGTCCGGGATGCGTTCTGGTTGTACAACGTCAGTGAGTGGAGAGTGCCGTGTGCGTCTGCTCTGCTGGATGCATGAAGATGATGTCTCTTCCTCTGGTCTCCACGGTGCATTGCTACGATCCATGTCGCGTATAAATAGCATTACCAGCGCGTCCACATGAACACACCAAGGGACAGGTGGGGCGAGTGAGATCGCTTACGTGATGTGTAAACGATCTCACCTGAGGTTCTTCTTCGACCTTCGAAGTGTACTTACTGATTGAGGAGGAGCGAGTCAGAGAAAGATCGAGAATGAGCCATCTGGTGCGCGGTGCTGGTTGACATGTGGCCAGCCTCCAGTATTAGCCGGTGCGGGTGGACGGGGAAGATGCGCGCCACAAAGAACGTGTCAGTCAAGTAGCGCGCGCCTGTACACACTGTGTCTCTTCCCTACACAATGTGAAACAAGTCTGGAGATTCATACTGCCCCACCCATCCATGGTGTAATACAATCCGGCAATGGTACACAGCAGCAACACCCGTGGGTTGGGCTGATGGGTGTATGTGTAGGCGTTCAGGGCAAAGAGGAGGAGGAGAGGAGATGAGAGGAGAAGCAGAAACAGAGGAGGGGAGGGGAGCAGATCGATCAGAGCGGGGGAGAGAGAGACGAATGAATGGATGTTTTGCCCGCATTACTAGATTCGCGTTCAGCTGGTGCTGCTGGCCGTCAGCCATGTCCATGCGGCCCTCGGACGACCGCGCGCTGCGCCCCAGCATCACGGTGATGGTGCCCACGACCACCCCCACGACTGTGCACGTGCACCGCGGCACGGAGCCGCTCATGGCATCCAGCTTCCACGCGTTTGAGTCGCCCGCGCGAGACGCCGACGAGCTGCGCCCCACGGGGCTGGACGAGAACCACCGGTTCGTGGCCGGCGAGCAGTTGTACAACCAGGAGATGTACGGCAGTCTGCGCAAGGGACCTTCCGTGACGTTCTTCTCCATGGACTGCCTTGGCCTCGTCGTGGCCGTCTTCACGTCGGCGCTTTCCTACCAGGCGTTGCAGAGCGTGACGCGGCCGTACATGGGCTCCCAGCTCGCACTCACGCAAGCCGAGAACCGCGCCGTGGAACGCCTGGTCAACATGCCCATGGCGCTGAGCTTCTTCGTGGGCATGATCTCGGATTGCTACCCGATCCTGGGCATGCGGCGCAAGAGCTACATGGTGCTGGGCCTGCTCCTCAACGGCGTCAGCATCCTCACGTTGGCCGCGCTCAGTTTGCATTTCGAATCACTGGCCACGCAGTCCCGCAACGGCGCGCTCGTGGTCGTCGCCATCGTCATGATCTCGCTCGCCAGCTTTGGCTGCATCATTACCTTCCTCTGTGTGCAGACGCGCGTGCTTGAGCTGGCGCAGCGCGAACCGCTTCGTGTGCGTGGCCATCTCCTCGCGGAGTACACCATTTTCCGCCGCGTGACCACGCTCATCGGCGCGCTGTACGTGTTTGCCACCATGGGCTCGGACGGTTCGGGCCATCACCCGCGGGTCGCGTTCTCCACGGCCATGTTCCTGTTGGCCGCGATCTGCGTGCTGCCATTGCCCGGCATCATGCTTTTCTGGCGTGAACCCAAGTTCTCCGTGCCCACGTCGCTGGCATTGCGTGGGCAGATCTACTGGAAGATCATGCAGCAAAAGGCCGTCTGGCGGGTGCTCATGTTCATCTCGTTCTTCTCGTTCTTCTTGGCCATCCACTTTTCCGATTCCGTACGGGTCGTAGCGCAATGGGCGGGTGCCGCACAGGACAATGCCCTGCTTCTGCAGGTACTCGAAGACTGCGTCGTGATCGTCACCGTGCTGCTGTGGCGCGTCTTCTTCGTGAATACGCATTGGCGCCGCTTCTATTGCTGGGCGCCCATAATGCTGACGGCACCGGCGCTGTTGGCCACGCTCTTGACCGTCTTTGACGCCATGCGAGACCGCTACGTGTACCGGTGCCTGATGGCGCTCGTGGAGGTCTCCACGGGTGTAGTGACCCTGCACCAGATCGTTCCGCTGACGGAGATCATCCAGGAAGGCTCCGAGGGCGGCGTGGTCGGGCTCACGCTCACGCTGCACCGCGTGATCAGTATGTTTGTCAGCACGAATGCGCAGGGGCTCTTCCGTGGCGACAACTTTTTCGACCTGGACGACGTGGCGCAGGACACGACCCATGCGCGCTGGGCCGTGCTGTGGTCCGTGGTCGCCAACTACGGCATCAATCTGCTGGCGCTCGTGGGGCTCTTCTTCCTGCCCCGCCAGAAGCTGGACACGCAGCAGCTGCGCATGTATGGCGGCTTCACCAAGGGCGCCAGCTCGGTCATCGTGGCCTTTGTGGTGGCGCTGTTTGGGTATTCCGTGGCCATCAACGTGATGACCTTTGTGCCATCGTTCTCGTGCCTCCGCCTTGTTGGAGGGGAGGGCTGCTCGTGAAGAGGAGGAAGAAGGAGGAGGGAGGAGGTAGTAAAGTTATTTATCACGTATTGTTTGTATAGAAATGTTCACTGGACGGATCCATTCCGAGTGAGTCTTTGGTGGCATATCCACTGAGGGGCGCATTGCTCTCCTCTCCTCTCTCCCCC
>JAADWT010000158.1:0-31559 GCA_023336285.1 Pythium grandisporangium
CAAACTTTATCCACCACAAACACCAGAAATTTCACTTACCACTGACACCATTGGCGGTCGGAGCTTGTCATCCGCGAAACCTCTGCTCGGGAGATCATACAACCGCATGCGAAGGGCCCCGCACCGTCGGCATGGCTCCGTGCATTCGCGGCAATCCTTTGGACACGACGAGAGCTTCATATGGCAATATGCACACGGTGGGTCTTCCTCACAAGGCGTTAGGTATTGACCATCCCGCTGTGGTATCGCTGAGTCGTCACTCTACACATCATTATTTTATCAAGTAAGTCACCAAATTCCCATTACTCAAGTATACTATGTCGGTGTTTGCCCGGTCATCACCAGTAACGCACCCGAGTGAAGAACTGAGCTTGTTGGCACTTTCGAAGAGGCTCCATGAGCGCTTCTCGAACAAGCACCGATATGTCGGATCCGGAGCACCTTTGTTCATAAGAGTGAAGTACACGCGTCAGACACGAATAGGCGAGATACTACGCATGGGGGTAGATGCCAGTCATGTAGAGTACGGCCGCCACATACCCGTCCGTTTTTTTGGCGAGTTCATCGAAATCGCTTTCCTGTAGCGCATGGGGTGTGTCACCCAAATGAATCTTGGCCATCACTTTTCGAGCTTCCTTCTCAGGAAGAGGGATGTAGATTCGTTTCTCAAACCTGTAGACAGATCGTGCGTTAGCCTGCAATCAAACCTATATAGCAAGTCCCCTAATGTAACATGGATGCACCGCTGGTCTGACGGCGATAAACGTCAAGTCTGAAACACATACCGACGACGCATGGCTGGATCCAGTTCCCATGGTACGTTTGTTGCACCAAGAACAAGAATGCCATCGTGTGAGTTTCCGACACCTTGCATCTGAACCAGGAACTCGGTCTTGATGCGTCTTGTCGAATCGCTTTCACCTTCCGTTCGGCTCGAGCATAGCGAATCAATTTCGTCGATGAAAATAATCGCCGGTTTCTTCTCGCGTGCCATATCGAACAAATTTTTGACCAACCTACGGGTGGAAAACGAAATTTCGTCAGGATAAAGCCATCGTAAACGAGTGCACAGCAACAACTCAGTCGGGCGTGATGCAGAAAGAACGCACTTTTCGCTTTCTCCTTGCCACTTGGAAACAAGGCTCGACGATGACACGGCGAAGAACGTTGAATCGGCTTCAGTCGCCACTGCCTTGGCCAAGTACGATTTACCTGTTCCGGGTGGCTATAGATACACCGGCAACGATTTGGCGTTAGTAATCGATACCTTTAGCACCAATGTATCGAGGCGTACTGCTTCCAACGGTCAACGTACCCCGTAAAGCAAGATACCTTTCCATGGTCTCCGCTTGCCCGTGAAGAGTTGAGGGAACCGGGCAGGTAGGATGACTGCTTCCTTCAGGGCATCCTTTGCGGCATCCAGGCCAGCGACATCGTCCCACTTGACGTTGGGCTTCTCCGAAATGACGGCCGCTGAAGATGGACAATCCAAGGTGGATCCATGTGCAAGGCATCGTCTCAGTGTCAGCACCGAGCAAACAAACCAAGCCGATTAAACATCTTGTCCACGTACACGCAAGGGATCCGCGCAGCTTCGCAGTGTCAACATCGGTTTCTTCGTCATCGCTCTTGTCACCTCTAGTTATGATTCATCCATGATCCACCAAACGTGTCAAAGCTAAGTCTCGTTGCATGGGTACCGGCTGCACATTTCAGCGGCAACTTACTTCTGTAGTTCTGCCGTGCCCGATGAGGTAATCGCCTTTGGTCCCGACCCCTTCTCCAGCATCTCGCGGAGTTGTTCCGCTCGGGTCATGTACCCTTCCACGCGCTTCATGATGATCTCCTTCGATGTTGGATTCTTCTCGTCTACGCCCCCCCCGACGCCACAACACCCATGGCAAAGCAGAAATGTGTGAGTTCCTCCATATTCCATGTCATCGACGCAGCGCGGGCTGTCCCCGGTCTGGCCCGCCCCGTGCGACACTGCTGATCAATAAAGCACAACGTACACTTGACGCCCACCATGAAGTGCTCGAGCGCCTTCTTGTACATGACGAACGCCTTTTCATAGTTCTTGTTGTTGTCCTCGTAGATCGCGAGCGTCACGATCTCGATCGCCTGCGGGATGAACTTGTTCTCCATCGCGCCGCCTTCTTCCTCCTCTTGGCTCGGAACACAAATCGCCAAATAAATGCCTCATGGCAGTCGAGTGTAACCCTTCTGTGGTTGTTTTGCCGCCCGCGATTACGCGCATACTGGACGCAAGTTACTCGCGCCAAGAGCGTAACCCAGCCAGCCCAAGTTTACCAAAACGCGGTCAGTGTCGAACGCTTAAAGTGTCCAACACGTGGTACTCTTACCCACCTGAGTAAAAGCCCCCATCTGGTTGAAGTCCCAGATAAGTAAATGCTCGACGACTCCCAAAAGCGCATGCGCATGTTGAAGTGAGCGGACCCACGCGACTCGAAATATGGGCAGCAAGCATTCCAAGGGGGAGCTCCGCGAAGAGTTCCGCGACTTTGTCCCACGTACATGGAGCGAGCTGGAGCTGGTGTATGGGCGCTTCCAGCAGGAGCTGTTCCGCAGACGCGCGCTGTCGGACAGCGCGGAGCTGCACTACTTCATCACCTTCCCCGTGTTCTGCAGTATCGTGTCGTTATCGCAGCAGAATTCCGCAGCGCCAACAGGGGCCTCACATAGGGCGAGCGCCACGACAGAGCCCGACCTGGGTAGACAGGCACCTAGCTCGAGACTCGGAAAGAGCGATGATACAGCCTGGCGAGACAAGACGCAGCTCTTACGCATTTTCCAACGCCTGGATCGCTCGGGACGACAGCGCATCGCTGCGATTGACTTTTTCGGCGGCCTTGCACTGGTCACAGATGCCAAGAAGGCCACTAAGTTCGAATGTACGTCTGCGAGGGGATCGTGGCGCGATGCAATGACTGACTGACGCGTCCTGCGACTCGTTTGGTTTGCTTAGTTTTGTTCTCACTTTTGGAGAATGGTGCATCCAAGTCGCTGAATAGCTGCGAGCTGATGATGATACTGGCTGGTGCGGCACGCGGACTGGTGCTGTTTAAGGCACTGCCTCCTGTCGACGAGGATCATTTGCGGCCACTCGCTCGACGTACAGTGTTCATTATTTCTTTGTTGTCTGCATGCGGGTTGATAAGCAAATCTCCATCTGAGTCGCCCCGAAGGGGCCTATGTATATTGCGTGACAGGATTATTCGGCGACGGCAAAGAAGTTCCGCGCCAGCGAGTGGTTGAACGAGCGTTATCAGATCCAGAAGTCGTGTTCTTTATGAATGACTTAGAGAACGTACATATAACGCTCCACTACTTCCTGGATACTGCCTGAACTTATCGACCTGACCCAACGTTGTATTGCATTGTATTTGCTTGAATGCAGGAGGCGGCTACAACATCTGACGCCCTCCTTGGCGAACAAGCTAGACTAGTGCAGAAGATGGCCCAAGTCAACTTGAAGTTCGAGCAAGCGAACAATGGTGGGTGATATGCATCGATATACATTTTACTGGTGGCAAGTCTGATAGTTCCATATACATTTGATGGAAGGTGAAATATTAGGCAGCCGTCCCAGTGAAATTCAGGGCTTTTTGCCCAACACAACTGGTTTAGCATCTTCGATGACTCCTCCGAGTATCGATACAATGCTGCGCAGGTTGCGGGGTATCATCTCTGAACCTGCACCAAAGGGATCGTCGACGAAAACGCCAAGCGTCGCCAACACCAGAAGGAGAGCTGATGTTCGTACTCTTCATCGACTGGCTAGCCTTGTTTCGGATGGCTTAGTCGCTATCCCAAACAATACGGTACGTCCCTCGACCATGCTTAGTATGTCGCCCCGCATTTCAAAGCTGTCGTGATATCCTTCGAAGTAGCATAATATGTGATTCGCCACGTATATTGTTTCTTGTGAATTAAAGGCCGAATCACTGGTACTCGAGATGAACGCAGATGATTTGGGTTTCGTCAAATCTGCTGATTTGCTTCGTGTTTTTAGAGGATGGCTTTCGGGTCTACACTTGGAAATCCCACCGGTTTGGGAATCACTGTCCACGCAACTTGTATCGTTCTTTGGAGCAACGATGCGTGGATGGACAACGATTACCACCGGACTGAATAACATCAGTGCCTGCGATGAAAACAAGAGCCAAGCAGCATCCCAAGCATTAGATGTACCTGTTGCTGATTCTCCTCCAAAGGAAAATGATATTGAATTATCGTATAGTATCAAAGCGGACATCATACCTCACAGCGTACTCAGCAATGGTACCGAAACCCATTCACGCTCACAGAAACCTCTGCGGGTGCGAGTTGATGCCCGGCCAATTGAATCAGACAGTTGTGAACCAACGGATGGCGAGGAAGATGGTTCGCAACGAGACGACGATGACTGCGGGAACGCATTAATCTTGGCAATCGAGTTTTCATTAAAAGATGACGTCACAGGTGGTACTTCAATACTTGACATTCTCCTCATCGAAAGCGCTGGATTCCTGGTGGTTTGCTGAACTGTTTTCATTGTATATTTGACGTCCCGCTGGATGCAGATGATGAATGCATCGACCTAGCATCGTCAATCGAACAATATGTTCTAGACGAGCGCATTTGGAATCACATCGGGTTCGCATGGCAAACATGCCAAGGTTAGTGTGTATTGAATAACTTTCCCATTATTTTACTGTCTTGCGACCAACTGTATGTGCTTGGTTTTGGCATATGCTGGTGGTAAATGTAGCAACAGTTGTTCCTTCTAGACGCCCGCGTGATGGTGCATGCTTAGACGCTCGTCCCTCGAAGTGCCTTCGCTTACAGCTCCCATTTCAAGTGAATATCTTGGAATTATTTGAGGTGAGCCTTTTCGATCAGATGTTGTCTGCATGCTGTCATATTTACGCTTGGAAAGTGGAACTCGGTTGACCCGTGTGTAGACTGCGACAGGATGTGACTTCTCGCAGCTCGTTCACAGTCTATTTCTCTCAGTCGAATTAGAAGAGTCTCTGAGCGATGTTGTATCTGAAGGGGAAGGTGTTTCAAACACCATGGAGTATCATCTAACCAAGAGAGATTCCAGATCTCGCGTCATAGAGGGCATTTTCAATCGCTTCGATACTGATAATGATGGGTTTTGGGCATTGGAGGTATGAGTACACACTGGGCGTTGCCTTAGCTTGTTTAATCGATCTCTAGGACTAATGCCAACACGACAGGAGTTCAATGCATTTCAACAGGCACTCGGTGATATTGCGATCGATGGTTCTGCCTTTTGTCAATTGTTTAATTCTCGTCGTCGAGTTTCTGTTGCGGATATCGTTGCATGTTTCGAGGTGTGCTCGGCCGACGAGATGGCTCACACGCTTAAAAAGCTTGGTCAAGGTTTGTGAGGCGTGCACTTTCAAATGATATTTGAGCTTTGATCGACTATCATTATATCTAATCATTGCACCCTTGGATGCTATTCGAATGCCGCTCAGGATCACTGAACGACTTGGTACACGGATCCCTCTCTTTCAATCTCACGACACACGCAACACAAATGAAACTGGTTGAAAACAAATTGAGCGCGGTCCGTTGGGGCCAAATATTGCTGAAGTGGATTTCGTTTATGGGTCGATCGACTCGCGATTTCAGCTGCGAGCTCCAATGCAACAGCGTGATTGATTTTTTGGCGGTTTGTGGTTTTGGAAAGACCTCATTTTGTTTGCTTTCCGATTCGACCGTTGTGTCTCGACTTGCCAAATGGTTCCGAGAGTTGTGGATTCCAGTGCACGTCGTCCACGACAGGGATACGGTGTGCGGGAGCCTATTGTGCTCACTAGAGGTTGAGTTAGCAAAAACACCGCAGCAGCTCGAATTTGATGATCATCGACGAGGTGTTCATCCTGGGACCTGTGCTTCACAAGTAGAGCAACTTCGAAAGCTGCATACGGCTGCTACGCACTTTCGCAACTGTGTGGAGGGTTTAGAAACCATCGAAGTGACCAGCGAATCGTCGTTTCGGATCGTTTGCGAACTGGACAACTTTTCTTTTATGTCAATTTTGCGACAATAACAATTGTAGCCCCCCTGTGACTACTTCTGTATGCATTTGACAGATAGCGAGGTGACGCTACATAGCGGATGACGTATTTTTAGGCGGTTAGTCCAATAACCATTTTGTGAGTGCATTCTTGCAGGCTCACGAGTGTGTGCAATGTGAAACAATGGATTTCCAAGGTGATGTTGCGAGCAGCGGCGTGGCTGATCCTCAATCTCGTCTGACAACGGCGCTCCAACATCGCCACAATGGTCGCCTGCAAGATGCTACAGCTTTATTGGAAGACGCCATCGAGGTAGGATGTCCTTTGTGTTAGTATTCTATATGAGGATGGCAACATCGACATCATTTTATTCGTTGATGCTGCAGTTCGAAGGGGATTCGGATGTGCTATGGGGCGAGCTTGCAACAACACAGTGGCAACAGTGGCAGCAGCATATGTCGCGACTCCATAAGAAGGGAGCAAATTCGAGTTCCCAGAATGGTGAATGTGGCGACCAAACTCAAGCTCAATTGCAGGGCATAAATCTCGGGGGATCGATCTTACAGGTATGACAGCGGGTGTGATGATGCATAGAGTGTGCCATCATACTAATCATAGTCTTTGACCAGGAAACGTACAACACATTTCTTATCGCCATGGAATATCCAAACAATAAGAAGAATCCTAAACTGCTGATCAAACTTGCCATACTCTACGTTGAGTTCCACGCGTATCCCGGCGCTCTCTCCGTGTGTACACTCCTCATCGAGGCGTATGCATCTGAGCAAACGGTGTTGCATGAGGCAATATTCCTATCAGCTGTGGCTGCCCACGCACTGAAGAAACCACGCGAGAGTGCCCAGTATTTTCAATATCTCGTTGAGAAACCTCCGTTTCGACTTCACGCATATCAACTCCATTTACTGGCAGCGCTAAAACTTGACCACGCAGTAGGTAAAGGACGAGGCACTCAAGGTGCTGCGGCTGGAGAAATCACGAGAGAGCATGTTCGAGAAACTTTCATACAGGCGTATAAAGCAATGATCGCGCTAAGCCCGGTGACAGCATCGGAGAAGGCAGCCCACGCGTTGTACAAGTCATCCCATAAAAATGAAAGCCAGCGCGTCCAGGCATGGTATCTCGACAAGTGGACATGGTTTGATTTTGCCAAGCGCTTGTCAGAACTCAATTTTCCACTCATGGCCTGCTTGGTGCTTGACATTGCCCACAACCGAATTTTACCTACAGTCGCAGCGATCAATGACATTCCAGAGGAGATGGTGGTTATCGAAGCTGTATGCCGGTACCGGGCTGGAGAAACGGACAGCGCGGTGAAAGTTTTAGCGGATGCGCTGCTGCTGGATCGATGGTCGCTCGGTGTAAATCGCAGCTTTTTGCAATCCATGAGCAGCGCTTGGGCACAACAGTTTGAGCTTGAAGAACGGTCAGCTCGAAGAATTCAGCGCTTTACGCGCAGCGTTTTACTTCGGACCCGATGGCGTTGCGTCAAGGTATGCATGTGGGGCTGGTATCGACATCTGATGATGATGATATCCGGCGTACTTACACCATTTTGATTGCAACATGCGCACATTATCATCGACAGGATGGTCTACTGGAGGTTCGTCGCCACAAGAAAGCACTCATGTTGCAGTGTGCATGGCGACAACATATAGCGAGGAAAAGGCTCGAAGACTGCCGGCAATATCGTCGTGAGCAAGAAAATGATGCCAATGCTACCATGGCGACTCACGACGAGCTTATAATCATGAAAACCTTGAACGCTGCTGCGGTTGTGATTCAGTCTCTGCAGAAAATTTATTGTGCCAAGCGCGAACGTCAATGCCGAAGAATGCTGAAGATCAAACATAACACACTCGTGGTCACATTCGCTGTGCGCCGCTCGTCTCTGTGTTTACGACAGTTTATGCGTCTATGGAACGAGGGTATTGTGACGCAACGATTCGAACAAAATGAAGCGGCTGTCACACTCCAACGCGTAGCTCGCCAATTTCTTAGTCGAGCCATTTTGAAGCGTTTGCTGCACAACAAGCAGAGATGTGACAGTATTTTGCGTGCTTGTCTTGATCGGCGCTCCGCCTCCAGTAAGCACGCTATCATTATGCGATGGAAACAAGGTGTTGCCGTTTCTCGACAAGAAAAACAACAGGCAGCATCGCGGATCCAAGGGTGGCGACGATGTCACGTGGCTCGTCGGAGCTACCATCTCGCACTGCACCGACACCGTGTGGCAACCGGGATCATGCAGCAATTAATTGCTGACAAGACAGTGCGCCGACTCCGCATAGCATGGCGGGCATTTGCTGTGCACGCTCTTTGGCAGCGCCAGCGGAAGAGGAACAGTGCTACCATCATCCAAAAGCACTTCCGTGGTCTATTAGGTCGTCGACTCGCGCGTCATTTACTTGCACGAAGGCGGCGTGCCGAAAGAGTGATCGCCAAGATGCGACGCCGTTCAGACCAGCATCTGCAGCGCTTCGTACTGGCGGCATTTCGAAGCCATGCAGAACTGCAGTGGTCGCATCGATATGAAAGCGCCATTACGATTCAACGCGTGTATCGGGGGGTTCGAGCTCGGAAACGAATACGAGTTCTCAAGGAATGCCGTCATTTCTTTCTTGGCGGGGAGAACGCGACGTCCCCAAATCCAACACGCTTACGCGGGCAGCCACGCGTGCATGTTCTACGTGTGTGCTTTTTGGTGCTGGCTGCCATCCCAGAACAAAATCGTGTCGCTGCTCGTCGATCAGGTCTGCGCATTCAGCGCTGGTATAGATTCTCCCGGTGGAAACAGCGCTTCCTGGTGACTCTGCGCAAGCGAGCACGGCAGCGCGCACTTATGGCCAAGTTCTTTGCCAGCTTTCGAGTGGTGGCTGCGTTATTTTTCTCCGAATTGAAGACGCACGTGGCCATCACTCGCTGGCGGCGTGATCGAGCGGCACGGCACATTCAACGCGAGATGCGCAACTGGCTCACGTATCGTCGATACATGCGAGTCCTCGAGCGCAAAGCCGATCGTGATGCGCGGGTCGTTCTATACAGCCAAAATAAACGCAGCAAATTGATTCGAATCGCGTTGAGTGAATGGAGGCGCGCCATCCGTTTGGAGAGATCTGAGCGCGAATCTGCAGTTCTCGCTATCCAGCGCTCGTATCGAACACGGATCGCTCGCAGACAAGCGCGTGGCGTCGTCGCCAAGCGAGCCATGCGTGCTCACCTGTTGGAAACGATTCATCTCAAACCACTTGAGCAAGCGTTCCGACAGTGGGAAGCCACGCTCATGCAGCGAAGCGTGCTCACGGTGCGCAGCGCTGCGCGATCTGGCAAGACGCCATCCAGGTCTTCGGAGAAAAGAAGCATGTACGAGAAGACTGACAAGAGAAGTATGGGCAGTTCGAATCACACGGGGGCAGCGCTTACGCTTGAGCAGGTGGGTCAATCCATAACTCTATTTGCTGGCGAGTTCATGAATATTTGTTTTTGCTTTGCGTGCTAATGGATGAGTTGAGCGAACCCCCGACTGCACTGTGGTTGTAGAGAGCCGCGATCCCATCGCTCGCCTTTTACACGCTACTGAACCGTGTCCGCCAGAGCGGCATCCTGCAGTTCTCGTTCAGGTACATGAGCTCTGTTTCTCTCTCTCTCTCGCTCGCTCGACTGATTAGTCGTACGCCCCTCGCTATCACCCTCGGCTGTGGAATTGCGTGGCTTGCCTGTCCTCGATCATTGCATAACGCTTATGTACCTTTGTAGTGGCGGCATCGCGTTCACGATACCACATCTGCATCAATTGCTCGCGTTCGCAACCAGCGTGATCGTCGATGGCGGTGGTGTGCGACCCATTGGCGCCCATCGCCCTCCACTTGTGGAACAAGTCGTGGATGCACTCGACAGCTGCCCAGTCCACTGCCCCGTCCAGAAGCTTATCCTGTACAACGCATCCCTGGATATCATGCATGCCACCGCGCTTAGCCGCACGCTCACCCGCAACGGCTCCATCTCGTCGCTCGTGCTTAGCAACATCCGCATGAGTAGCACCAGCGTCGCCACGCTCGCGACCTCGCTGTGTCATGGCCAAAGCCGGCTGGAGCAGCTCGTCCTGGAGGCGTGTGCAATCGGGAACGCGGGTGCCGCCGCACTGCTGGAGGCGCTTAGCCACACGCAGCGTCTGTGGAAGCTCGACCTCTCCCGGAACCACCTCAGCGACAGCATCTGCGCGTTGCTGAGCAGTGCGCTCCTCACCAACCGATCGCTTCGTGTACGTACGGGCTTGCCTCGCTGCGAGTGGGTACACTGCATGGGGTGATTAAGCGAACTTTTCGACCAACCTGTAACTAACACACAAACCTCCTCGTCCTTGCTGGTCGCCCATGCCCATGCCCATGCGCAGGTGCTCGTGCTGAACGAGAACGCGCTGTCGGACCGCGGAGTGCTGGTCTTCCTGGCGCCGACGCTGGCGCGCATGGCGCAGCTGGCACCGCCATCCCGACTGGAGGCGCTGTCGCTGCGGGGCCAGTCGCGCGTGTCATCCCTGGGTTGGGATGCGCTTCACCAGGCCGCCAGTCGTTTCAACGACATGATGTCAGGCACCACCGCCACTGCTATTACTACTGCGAACCGGATGGCCAATGTGGCGGCAACATCACTGACGCAGCGTGGTCCCCTAACCGTGAACGGCGGAGGAATATGACGTTGGCATTGGTGGAAAAGAAGGTGGCATCATCTGTGATTGGTGGAAAAGCTTCCGTGCCGAGATGGATGGCACAGATTCTGATCTCGCAACCACCACCAACAAACGCCCAAAAAACGTCACCCGGGGGCGGTGGGTGTGGGCCTTTGGACTGTTTGGCTCGCTCGTCAGTCGGCATTACCACCACCAGCCAACGTGCCAGCACCACCAAGCAACCGTCAGCGTCAGCAGCCCCGCCCCATTCCTTGTGCTCTATTGTCATCACCATGGCTGAGCTCTCTCCTGTGACCAACCGCGAGCAGATCGCTATCCTCGACTTTGGCTCGCAGTACAGCCACCTGATTGCGCGTCGCGTGCGGGGTACGTGCATTGAGCAGGATCTGTTTGACGACGACTGCCATGAAGAAGACTTTTCGTTCCTGGTCTCACCCACTGTGTATGATTGTTACTGTTGTTATTGTTGTTGTTGTTGCAGAGCTGCACGTGTTTTGCGAGCTCTACTCGTGTCTCGTGACCCCGGAGGAGCTGCGAAAGCACAAGCTCAAGGGCATCATCTTGTCGGGCGGCCCCAACTCGGTCTTTGACAAGGACGCGCCGCACGTGCACCCCGGCGTGTGGAAACTCATCGAGGAACAGAAGCTGCCCGTGCTAGGTGCGTGGCCATGCCCTTTTGTGTTGCGATTGAGCGACCTCGTGAGGTATCTAGATGCTGGCTTGGATGCTGAAACTGACCAGCCCACGCTTTGTTCTTGTGTTCATGTCGTTGACGTTGCACCACCACGACAGGCATCTGCTATGGCCTGCAGGAGCTGGGCTTCACGTTCAAGGGCCAGGTTGCGGCCGGTGAGCGCCGCGAATACGGCAAGGCCGTGGTGTACAAGGTGGCCGGCTCGGGCTGCGGCGGCCTGCTCGCTGATGTCGCGGACGAGTTCCCGATGTGGATGAGCCACGGCGACAAGCTCACAGCCTTGCCCGAGGGCTTTGTGGATGTGGCTCGCACGGACAACTCGGCCCACGCCGTGATCGTGAACGAGGCCAAGAAGATGTATGGCATTCAGTTCCATCCGGAGGTGACTCACTCGCTCTCGGGCAAGACCATCCTCAAGAATTTTGTCGTCAACATTTGCTGCGCACCCACGGACTGGGACATGCGCAGCATTGCGGACGCCTTCATCGAGGAAGTACGCACGCTCGTGGGGCCCGAGGGCCACGTGATTGGCGCCGTCAGCGGAGGGGTCGACTCGTCCGTGGCTGCCGTGCTGCTGCAGCGCGCGCTAGGCGACCGCTTCCACGCCGTGCTCATTGACAATGGGCTGCTTCGTCAGGGCGAGGCCGTTGAGGTCGTGGATCGCCTCAAGAACAAGCTCAACATCAACCTCAAGTGCATTGACGCGTCCGACCGCTTCCTCACGGCGCTCGCGGGCGTGACGGAGCCCGAGCTCAAGCGCAAGACCATCGGCAACCTCTTTATCGATCTCTTCGAGGAGGAGGCCAAGCGCATTGGCAAGGTCGACTTTCTGCTGCAGGGCACGCTCTACCCGGACGTGATTGAGAGCGTATCGTACAAGGGACCGTCAGCGACCATCAAGACGCACCACAACGTGGGCGGCCTGCCGGAGAAGATGAACCTGAAGCTCATCGAGCCATTGCGCGAGCTGTTCAAGGATGAGGTGCGTGAGCTGGGCATGGCGCTGGGCGTGGATGAGGAGTCCGTGTGGCGCCACCCGTTCCCTGGCCCGGGCCTCGCGATCCGCGTGCTGGGCGAGATCACCAAGGAGGCGCTGGACACGCTGCGCCAGGCCGATGCTATCTTCCTCGAGGAGCTGCGTAGCAGCGGCCACTACAAGACGACGGGCCAGGCGTTTTGCGTGCTGCTGCCCGTCAAGAGCGTGGGCGTGATGGGCGATGGACGCACGTACGAAAAAGTGGTGGCCATCCGCGCTGTCAGCACGTCGGACTACATGACGGCCGACTGGTACCACATGCCGTACGAGGTGCTGGGCCGCATGTCCAACCGCATCATCAACGAGGTGCGTGGCGTCAACCGCGTGGTGTACGATATCTCGTCCAAGCCGCCGGCCACCATCGAGTGGGAATAAGCTTTGCCCAGCTTGTCTGGCCACGACGACGCGGCATGCTCGTCCCCCCGTCGCCTCACACGCGCGGGCAGACTGACGCCGGCACGTCTACACGTCTACACATATACACCACACACAGCAGCATACACGCGCATACACCTTCATATAATACTCATCTGCATTTCGGATCCCAAAGGGATCCCCATGCATGTACCGCAGGCATGAGGCGCAGTTATTATGCGCGATTGGTGGTCTTTGACGCATCTCTCCCAGTGTGACATGGCTACACATGCCGATGAGATTTAGTGTTAGGTAGCTCATATTTCTTATTTTGGGGTTTTAGCCTTCAATATTCATTGCATTTACGGTGTCGACAGTCTCTATGCCTTGTATTGGCTCGTTCCGTTGCACTAAATCGGTGAACCTCTCTCTGTCAAAGATGGAAGGACGAGTGAGCCTTCAATTTGACTCGCCGCATGCGTGTTGCGCTACTTCAATTAGGCAAATGTTTGTTTGCGCTTGCTGTATGGAGAACGTAGGCACCTACAGCGACTCGCGCTGCTTGCGCATGTATTATGGAAATTAAACGAATTGGGGTGTCGTGTCGAGCCAGGCCCTTTGGTTTCCAGCTTTCGCCCTAAAATTAGGCAAATTATTGCCCTAGTCAAGCGCTTAATTAACGCCTTGAGCATCTGGGGGTGAGGCGTAAGCGTGACAAGAGAAAAGAGAATGAGCGGGAGGAAGCTCACGATGGCGGCGATGACGGATGCGCCACCGCTGCTCGCGCCAAGCCCGTCGGTTAGCGACAGCGCGTACGCGCCGCCCGTCGGCACCCACAGTTTAGGATTGCGAGTGCGCGCCACAGCCACTTCGTCGACGTCCGCCACCTCCTCCTCCGACAACGAGGACGACCAGCTCGCCCTCACTAGCGGGACCGACTCGGACCTAGCCACGCCTTTGCTCACATCCAGTGGCAAGCAACAGCCTCAGCAGTACCACCACCACCACCGCCACCGCCATCACCGCCGCCCATGCATCATGGCATGCCTGCCCGTGCTTTCCAAGCAGGGCGTGATCCTGCTGCTCTGCGTGATCAACCTGCTCAACTACGTGGACCGCGGCATCATCCCCGGCTCCCCGGAACAGTTCCAGCATTTCATCTCGCAGACGCTACACGTGTCTGTGACCCAGCAGGGCTTCTACCTTGGGCTGCTGGCGTCGGCCTTCATCGCCAGCTACTCGGTCTGCTCCATGGGCTTTGGTTACTTGTCGCTGCACTACCGCCCATTCCGGCTGATGGCGCTTGGGCTCTCGATCTGGGTCGTGGCCGTTATCTGCTGCGGACTCGCACATGCCATGGAGAGCTACTACCTTCTGGCCTTTGGGCGCGTGCTCTCGGGCGTGGGCGAGGCCTCGTTCCAGTGCAACGCCACGCCCTTTATCCATACGCACGCGCCGCCACGCCACCGCTCGCTCTGGATGGGTGTCTTCCTGGCCTCTATCACCGTGGGCACGGCCTCGGGCTACATCTATGGCTCGCTTTTCTCGTCCACGGCCTGGACCTGGGCGGGCGCCTTTTACTTCGAGGGCATCCTGATGGTGCTGCTTATCCTCGCCTGTCTCTACTGCGTGCCCTCGTCACTGGACGTCGTGCCCTCGGACTATGCCGCGCTCTCAACGCCCAAGCCAGACGAGGACCTGGGCCAGTCTCAGACTCAGTCCCAGACTCAGCCCCACCCCCAATCTGAACCCCTGCCCCAGGATCGGCCCCAGGATCAGAGCCACGACCAGGACCAGGAACTGAAGACCGAGTCGTTTGCAAAGCGATGGGGGCAGATCTTTGGCAACTACACATTCCTGCTCGTGGTGCTGGGGCACGCGAGCTACACGTTCTCACTCTCGGCGCTCAGCGTGTTCGCACCCGTGATCCTCATCGGACTGGGCATGTACGAGAGTGAGACCCAGGTGGCCACGGCATTTGGCGCGCTCATCGTGGTGACGGGCACGCTGGGCACGCCCGCTGGTGGACTGCTACTAGATCGACTGGCACGGCGACGAGCACCGGGCGTGACCCCCGCGTTCGTGGCCGTACGGCTCTTGTTTGCGCTCATGGCCGGCGCCTTTGTGCTGGCCTGTGTGCTGATGGCCTGCACGCACTCGCGGGCGTGGTTTCTGACCGTGCTGGCGCTGTGCTTCGCGCTGCTCTGCGCGCTCAACGCCGCCGAGACTGTGGCCGTGATGGAGCTGTTCCCACCGTCACGTCACGCCATGGCCACGGCCGCCAACACGCTGGTGATCCACGTGCTGGGAGATGTGCCGTCGCCCCTGGTGCTAGGCGCGCTCAAGGATGCGTGGGCTCCTCGCTGCGGCACTGTCGATGTGGACGGCCACGCCGAGCTCAACCCAGACTGTCACCTAGACCACGACGGCCTCGTGCGCGTGCTCCTCGTGCCTGTGCTCTGGTTTAGCTGGGCAGTGCTGCTCTGGGGCGTGGCCACGCTGGTATTGCGACGCCAGCAGAGACAGCAGTACAAGCAGAAGCTGAACCCTTCGAGCTTACTGGAGAACCAGTCGGCCGAGTATACGCAGCACGAGGAACAGTTTGTCCCGCTCGTCTAGTGTCTGCAGTCAGCGAGTGAGAGAGAGAAGAGGATATCGGATACATTAGCAGCAGCAAACTCGTGCACAAAATATATGCAACCCGACTCCTCGGACAGTCATCCTCCCACTCTGGCATTTGATTTTGATTTTTGGGTTGGTTTTGCTCCATTGCTCGACCGCCGATCGCCGATCGCCTACCGAGGCGCTTTTTTTTTCTTTTTTTTCTTCTTGGGTCGTTGCTCCTCTTGCTCCACCAATTGACGCACTGCAACGGACACACTGCACGGACATACTTTCTCTCTCTTTCTCTGACTCTCCCTACAGCGCCTTGCGATGCAAAATGCTGGCGCCATGCTCTTCGTACTCGCTCTTGGTGATCCACATGTTCTTGAACGTGGCGAGCGAGGCCAGAATGGAGCCACCGATCCAGGTCGAGTGCAGTCGTGTAGGCGGTGCCGAGATGCGGATCTTGATGTCCTTGGGCGCCTTCTGCCTCAGCTCGGCCAGCAGACGGTCACCAAAGCCCGGGAACAGCGTCGAGCCGCCCGAAAGAATGATCTGCGAGAACAGAGTTTTGCGCAGGTCCATGTCCGACTTCATCACGGACTGCAGTAGGCAGTCCTGCACACCACCGCCCTCGACGCCCATGAGCTCCGGTCGGAACAGCACCTCTGGCGCACGGAACCGCTCAGCCCCCAGCTGTTCACCAGCACCAAATAAACAATCATATCATTGCAATACGTACCAATAATCACAAAATCGCAAAATCACAATAATCCATCGGTCAGGTACATCAACCACAGAGAGAGAGAGAGAGGCCACCAACTATAGAGGAGGAAGCAGGCCAGCAATGCGGACGCGACATACGTTGAGGATGGTGCCGTCGGGTAGGTAGTAAGCGGATGTATCACTGGGCGATGAGGTGGCCAGGCCACCGGTACCCGAGGTCGCGCGCTTGCTGGTTGTCGTCACAGCACTGGCACCTGCACCACCAGCACCAGTCGCCGAGGAGGACACGCCCGCGGCTGCGAGTCGCTCGTGTTCAAGCTGCTCCTCCTTGGCCGGGTTGAAGGCTACGTAGCAGAGCTTCTCCTTGATTTCGCGCACGATCTCGCGCTCCGCCGACGTATGGAACTGGTACCCGCTGCGGCGCAGCAGCTGCTGCAGGTGAGCCGTAACGTCTCGGCCAGCCACGTCCAGCCGCGTGATGGCATGCGGCAGCGTGAACGACTCGTACACGGGCACGACGTGGCAGACGCCGTCGCCAATGTCCAGCACGACGCCCGTGGTGCGGCCCGACGCGTAGAGGCTGAGCACGGCCTGCGGCGACACGAAGAGAGACGGCACATTGAAGGCCTCGAAGAAGACCTCACCGGCACGCTGGCGATTGGCCACGGGGTTGAGTGGCGCCTCCGTGAGCAGCACGGGGTGTTCCTCGCTGGCCACGTTGAGCATATCCTTGGCGTAGACGTGTTGCCAGATGCGGTGCATGGCGCTCCAGTCCGTGACGATGCCGTGCTCCATGGCGTACTGAATGGAGAAGAGCCCGCGGTGGTGCGCCACGCGGTTGCCCACAAACACGTCGCCGCCCTCGTACGCGCCACCGGGCATCATGCGCTGATGCTTGGCGTGGCCCACGTACGACGGGAACACCACGGCGGGCGTCTCGCCACCGGCAAAGCCGGCCTTGATCAGCCCGCTGCCATTGTCTATCACCAGCGGCTGGTTTCCCAGCAACGCGCTGGTCATGGTGTCCTCTGCAGCAACAGACAGGAAGAGAGAGAGAGAGAGAGGAAGAAGGAGCGGATCGAATCGAATCGAGTCGACGCGATGCCGCGGCAAGCGATGGCGATGCAAATGGGGGACACATTCCTCCATTTTCCCCGTGATCCCCCTTCGGTGATATACCGGTAAATACCGAGGTGATACTGACAGCATGCAGTTACAAACGCCAACCAGATACGAACCGCCAAGCATCGCACCAGCAGTCTGCCGTTCCCCCTTTCATAGCCGCGAGGAGGAGACGGGCAAGACAGACCGAAGCGATCGGCATCGGCGCGGGATATTGGACTGGATTCGATCCCGCAATGGCGACGCCAACAGACCAGCAGCCTCAGCCCGACGACGCGCATGTGGCGCGTCAGGAGGCGGAGCTAACGGCGCTGCTGGCCGAGCTGCCCACGGTGGCCGGCAACGCCGAGCAGCTCGCGCGCTTCCGCCACGCGCACGAGTTGGCGCTGCATCGCGGAGGCAGCGCGGTCGCCACCTCGCGGCTGCTGCGCGTCGCACGTCCGTTCCTGCAGCCATTGCTGCAGCTGCGTAACGCGCCCCTGGTGGGCGCCGTGCTGCAGTTTGTGCGTGAGGGGGCGCGACAAGATGCCGCGTGTCGTGGGGACCTCGTGGAATCCGCCACCACGCTGCTCTTGCTGGGCTTTTCCACGGAGAAGAACGTGTGTCTGGCGCTTGAGATGGCGGCCACGGCGCTGCCCGGCATCTTCCAGCTGATCACTGACCCGGCGCGTGGTGACGAGGCGCCGTCACTCTGGCGCGCGTTGGCGATTCTGTTGGGCCACACCGCCGATCTGGTCGCCAACGCCAACACCAACGCCAACACCAACGCCACCGCCGCTGGCAGGGACAGCCACAGCGACAACCGCAGTGAGGCCGTGTGGCTGCGTGCGTGGAAGCTACTGGAGCGCGGCGTGCTGGTGCTGAGCACAGCCTCGGCGGCGTCGGTGTACCGAGACCCGGCGCGTTCCAACGAACGACCCGACGCCGTCACGATCGATTGCCTGGCCGTGGAGGCGCCGCTTCGGCTGGAGATGGAGGCGCAGGGCACTGCGTTGCTGCAGCAGCTGTGCCACACGCTGCAGCGTATCGGTGTGGCGTCAGCTTCCTCTTCCGGCCACCGTCGTGCGGCTTGCGTGGCGCTCAACTCGCTCTCTGTCATCGCTGCCGTACGGCCGCAGTTCCTCACCACCATATTGCCCGCGCTATTGGCGCTGAGCAATGGTCCTGGTGCGGCTGGCCCTCACGCAGTAGACCGCGTGGTGCGTGCGTCCCTCAAGGCCAACCTGGTCAAGTTGTTGGCGCACCCAGGCGCGCAGCCCCTGGCCGACGACGTGACCGAGGTGCTCATGGCCCTGGGTGACGCGGAGCGCGCCTTCCGTGCGCTGAGCAAGAGCAAGGAGCCGCGCCGCAAGTACGTGTCGGCACCCTCCGAGGCCTCGCTTCGTCGCGCGCGCATGGGCAAGCGTACGGCTGAGCGCCTCACCGAGTCGGTCTCAGCCTCTGGCCCCAAGGACCCGCGCATGGCCAAGCGGCTACGTCTTCAGCAGCAGCAGCAACAACAACAACAACAACAACAACAGCAGACTCAGACTCAGGCTCAGGCTCAAGCCCACGCGCAAGCTCAAGAACAACAGAAGCAGGGGATGCCAGCCGAGCCACGGATCACACCGGATGGGCTCGTGGACATGGCAGCCGAGGCCGTGGTCAATCTGGTCCTGGGTGGGTTTGCCGCCGCACTGCCCACGCCGCCGCCGCCCTCACTCAAGCTGCAGCTGCCGCCCAGCGAGCTCAAGACGCGCATGACAGCGCTGCTGGCGCGGCTGGCCACGCCCTCGTCGGCGTTGGCGTTGGCCCGCAGCCGACGCCGTCGTCGCCTCAGCAGTGTGGATCAATCCCACCCAACCGACGGCGGTGAGGCCAGTCGGACGACGACCGCCACGGCCACGGCATCAGCCACGGCCACGCTGGTGCGCATCTTTGACGCTGAGGATGAGGCGTTGGAGGAAGTGGCCGACTGGGTGGCGCGCAACGCATCCACGCTGGCCGAGCCACTCGTATCACTGGGTGAAGACAACTGCGTGCACGTGTTTCTACGGCCCACGACGGCGGCCTGGCGCCGGGATATGGCCTCGGCGGCGCTGCAGCGCATTCTGCAGAACGAGCAGGGCGTGGCCATCCGCGGCGACGCTCAGCTGCGCGAGCGCGTGATCTGCCGCCTGGCCGCGCAGCCCGCACTGCTGCTCCGGCGAGGAGGAGGAGAAGGAGGAGCGGACAGTAGCAGCACGACTATGGAGGAGAGCAAGATGGATGGCCGCAACGAAGAAGAAGAAGAAGACGAGCGTGAGCTGCCGGCTGTGTACCAGAGCATCCTGGGCTTTGTGCTGGAGGACGCGCCGCGCCGCGTATCACTGGCGCTGGCGCTGCTGCACCACGAGTACATCCGCGCCACGGCTGCTTCCCTCTCCATGCCTTCGACTTCGCATTCGCGTTTGTCCGTCCCCGCCACTGGCGCAGGTACTGGCGCTGGCGTGGTGTCGTTCTATGAGGCCGTGGTGGCGCAACTGCTGCGGCAGCTGACGAGCTCGCTGGACCTGAGTGCCGCGAGCGACAAGAAGCTCTTTGGCTCGCTCGTGGCGCAGCTGCCGCGCGTGACCGTGGCCGTGCTGCGGGTGGTGGAGGGCCTGCTGCGCGACGGCGCCGCACATGGCGCCGTGGTGCTGGGCATCACGGTGCTCCGTGACCTCGTGCGCGACCGCGGCGGTGCCAGCGCGGAGCCGGCGCTGCGGGTGCTGCTGCGGTACACGTGCGCCGTGGATGCCGCCAGCCGCAACTCGTGCATTCGCTGCGTGGCCAACCAGCTCTACGTGCTGGACGCATGTAAGCCCACGATCGAGGCGTATGCCGCGACCCTGGTGCGGTCTTTGGAGGAGCAGCAGCAGGTGGAGGAGGAGGGGAAGCAGGAGGAGCAGGAGGAGCAGAAGGAGGAGGAGGAGGAGGGGGTGAAGCCGGAGGAGACCAAGGAGGAGGAGAGGACGACGAATGATGGGGACGAGGTCATGGAGGAGCCATCGCTGACTGAAGCTCAAGACACGATCGCTACTTCAGTCGACACCACAATCCCCGAGGCGGAGCACCGCCGGCGGACATGGCTGCAGCAGCGTCTGCAACAGGAGGCTGCTATGCAGACCGCACGGGCAGCACCCATGATGGCATTTGCGGATGAACTGGCCCGTGGCGCTGATCTGGGCCACGAGCTGGACTCGGAACCAGAAATGCTGCGTCGTCTGGAGCTGTACGTGGCGCTCTGTGCCAAGAAGCCAGCGCTAGTCACACAGCTCGTGGCCACGTATGGCCGCGCGGGCGAGGCCGCACGCCAGGTCATCTTCTCAGCGATCGAGAAACTGATTAAGCACCTCAAGCAGCGCGGCTCGGTGGACGTGGTGGCCCAGCTGCATGGCTTCTCCTCGGCCTCGCTCGGGCTGGTCTGCCATATTATCCAGATCCTGGCCTCGTCCTCCGGAACAAGCTCTGGCTCCGGCTCCGCGGCCACGACCGATGACAATGCACTGGTGGCGCAGGTGCTGGCGCTCTGGCGTGCCCATGAGACGCTGCCCGAGGCAATGAGCGTGCTCATCCCGGTCTTGCCTCGCCTTCCACGAGACACGCTGCTCCCTCTGCTGCCGGGCCTACTCGCGTTGCCGCAAAGCCGTTGGAGCGTGGCGCTGACGCGTTTGATGGAGGCCGTGCCCCCACCGCGAACGAGTCCACTGGAGCTGCTCCTGGGCCTGCACCACGTCGACCTCAAGCGCGAGCCAGCCACGCAAAAGCGTGTGATCCTCGCGATCAACTTTTGTGTGGAGCACCGCCACGCGTTCCCATCGGATGTCTTGCTGCACGTGTGCCGCGTCCTTGTGGAGCAGAAGCAGATCCCCAAGCTGGCGTTGCGCACGGTGATCCTCAGCGTGACGACGTACCCGGCGCTGCAACCCGAGGTGGCTTCATTGCTTGAGCTTTTGGCCTCGCGCCGTGTGTGGGCCATGGAGGATGCCGCGCTCTGGAAGGGGTTTGTGAAATGCGCGGCCCTGATCCAGCCGGCGTCGCTGCCATTGCTGGCCAGTGGCCGCGTGCCGAAGGACCAATTGCAGGCGCTGCTGACAGAGGAGGCGGCGCTGGTGCCGTTGCTGCGTGACCATGTCGCGAAACAGGAGTCGCGGAATGGTCGTGGGGTGGCGCCGGATGTGCAGGACGTTCTCAAGATGTTTGATGAGGATTCGAAGATGGAGGAACCGAGTGACGTTGCTGCTGACAACGTGGACGTGAAGATAGAGGCGGAGGCAGAGGCGGACGCTCACGAGACGGCGGCCACCGTTGAAGCGGGAGCAGAGGTAGAGAGAGAGGCAAAGGCAGTGACATCAGCAGCGGATCCGGAGGCGGATACGACCATGGAAGAAGCAGCCAGTGACATGGCGCCCATCAAGACGGAAGTCACCGACACGCCCATGACAAACGAGTAGACGGATAGGAACAGAACACACACACAACCATGACCTTCCCAGCGAGGATGCAAAGGAAGAAAGAGAGGGAGCAAGCGATCAGTCAACCCTTCAAGACGAGTGTAGCGATCACTTGACGGTAATATTACAATGCGCTTGCTGTCTTGACGGCTGGAGCCGTGTCTGCGCGCTCTGTGCTGGTGATGCTGGCTGCTGTTGTTGTTGTTACCCTTGTTTTGAATTTGGTGTAGAGAGTGAAGCTCGGCGGTGGTGACGGCGACGCCCCAAGGCTGCGTCTCGCAGCGCCGCGATCCCGCGCTGGAGCGCGTTGGGTTTGCTTTTGCCTGAGCGCCGAACGTCGAACCCGATCTCGACCTGCGCCAGCAGCTTGGCCGCTGCCAACGGGTCGGCATCCGTCAGCTCCAGCGCGTGCTGTGAGGTCACGTGGCGCTCACAGGACGGGAGATCGGGTCTCACGCGAGCGCGTCGGCAGCCATCCACGTGGCAGGCCGCCGAGTCCTGGAGTTTTGCTTTCTTCGCCTTTTTCCGCGGCTTCTTGATCGCTTTGCCCGCCGTGCTCTGGGCCAGCACAAGCGCCTCGGCCATGCGGGCAGCCTCTTGCTCGGCTCGCTCGGCGTCTTGCCTCCTCTTGGCGCGCACCAGTTCCTCCAGCTCCTCCAGTTCGCGCAGTACGTCCTCGCTTGGTGCCTCCTCGGGGGTCAGCTCTCTTGGGTCGTGGTTGGCGCGTTGCCCACGCGCATGGAAGCGCTCGAAGCAGCCTGGGTTACCCATCCAGCGCACGCTGCAATAGCGATCGCCGCAGGTGACACAGGCACGATCCGCGGCATGCTTGCGGCACTCGCAGCACACGCCCGCGGGTCCCAGAAGCGCCGTCGTGCGCGCCTGACGCAATGTCTCGGGGCAGACCACGCCGTGGCGATCGGTGGCCGTGAGGCAGAGCTGACACAAGGCCATCCCGCAAAACGGACACGCTGTATCCCCACGACGTGCGTGGCATTGCTCGCAGTAGACGTCGCCCCCGTCTTGATCGATCGCCTGCTGGATCAGCTGCAGCGCATGGCCAGCGCGCCCCAGTGGTGGCTTTGGCCGCTCCATGGTGGTGGATGACGAGGCCGATGTCTTGAGTTGCAATGGCGGTGTTGGCTGCTGTTGTTGTTCTGGCCGCTGGTGATGCGTGCGGGTGACGCAGTCGTCGCAGAGCGCGTCCTGGCATACGAGGCAGAGCCACATGGCCACACGAGCCTCGCATTCGGCACACACGCGCGCCTGGGCGGCGTAAAACTCACAGGCATGGCCACGGCGACGGTGGCCGCGCGCGTGCACCCGCGCAAAGCAGCGCGCGCAGTAATGCTCGTGGCACGTGAGGCAGCGCTGGGTCGCCAGGCGTTTGCATTCAATGCAATGAAAGGCCCGCGTCAGTGGAGTCAGCGGCTCATTGCCGTTGCTGTCTCTGCTGTTCGCCGCCATCGCTATGGCACTCGCTGTCGTCGCGGCCTGCCACCGTCGTGTATGAAGTGTGGTGAACGTGTGCCACTGCGTTGCCGTGTCGGCATGCGTATCGTAGAAGCAGGCCACGCAGCAGTCCACAAAATCGCCCTGCGCGGTGGCGCACTCGTTGCAGCGCCGCACCGCGCGTTCCACGAGGCAGAGACGACACGGAGCGTCCCCCATGGCACCGGTATCATGGGCATCGTTGTCCTCCAGCTCACCATCGCCACGTCGAGGATGCGAGCCTGATGGGTGGTGCGGCCATGCTAGCATCCACCGCTTGGTCAGGCGGTCCTGCACCATGGGTCGTACCGCCATCAACGCACCGTCATGGTCCCGGGGCTCTTCCTCCAATCGCTCGCGCGTCGGTGTGTACTCGACAAAGAACGTGGCGCTTACACGATCAAAGCGTTGCTCGTAGGGTGAACAGCGCTGCGCACGTAGCGCTCGACTCGCCTCGAGTGCGGAGAAGACACGCCACGCGCATTGCAGCACTTGCGCTGATGCATGGCGATGCGCCACGAGGGCCAGGAACCACCGGCGGGCCATGCGCATGCGATGCCGAGCCTGACACACGACGACACCACGCACACCGCCTAGCACCCGCTCCAGCGCCTCCTCTCGTAGATACAGCGCGGCCTGAGCGCATGAAAAACATCCATGCGCGGTGGACGATGCGTCCACGCGGTCATTGTCACCATTGTCACGGTCTGGTGGACTGGCATTCGCAACGTCATGCTCCCAAAGCCCCTTGACCACACGTGCTGGATACCTGGCCATGGCTGCTACCCGTCCACGCTGCAATGCCTCCGGGTTGATTCGTATCAGAGGCGCGGCCGACGATAGAGAGACCGTGTTGCGTGGAGCCAGCGCCTGCGCAACGTACAATATCCTGGACAGGACATGCTGCATACCCCTGAGGCGTGTGTTGGCCGCCAGCACGACGCAGCGCTGAGTGGCTCGCACCAAGTTTATCAACAACTCGCGCTCCTGGTCCGGCTGGGTTGCTTCCGGGCGGTTCGCGATCTCGTTAATCTTGTTCAGCGCATCATCGGGACGCCCCGCGTACAGTCGAAGATGCATCTCCAGTTGGCGGTACGTGATGGGTGACCTGGAGCCTCGTACAGCGCGTACGAGCGCTGGCACTCGTCCCTGTTGGTTGGTTAGTCGCTGTGCCACGAGTTGGGTGAGTACACGCTCCGAGCAAATGTAATTGAATGGATGGCGAGTACCAGGGGCTAGCGACACGGTGGAGGAGAACAAGGGGGGCTTGCGCGCCACGGGCACGGGTGCCTGCTCCCGCAAAACGCTGAGCTCTTCCTTGGAGCACCCAAGTTTGTGAAGCGGACCGGGCTGCGACGAGAGTGTTGCCAGCATGGCAGCTGTGATTGTCGCTGGGGAACGAGCGGTCAGCCCCGGTTGCGCGAGCGTTGAAAGCAGTGGCGTGTACTTTGCCAGGCCAAGCCGTGCGAGGTACAAGGCCGTGGTCATGCCTTCCAATCCAAACCCGTACCATCCGATTTGGGCCGCGCGCTCCACACCCTCACGCGCGGTGGCTACAAGTGACTGAAGCGCGAGTGTATCGTCACGTTTCACCTTTGCAATCTGCACGCGCCCCACACTCTGGATCTTGAGAACAGCAAATTCTTCAACAAATGAATCGTATTGCGGCCGATCCCACGAAGTATCCTGCGTGTCCACATTGAGGAAGTAGCACCGTGGTGCTGGTGTCGTTGGGGTGCTATCAGCTTCGTCCCTTCCTTGATCACTGGCTTGCAACTCGATGCGCTGCCAACCAAAGCGAAGGGCACCACGTGTGTACTCAAGCCTGGTTCGAGTGTGCACGCGTGGCGCCGTGACATGCGCAAGGCGCTCGTAGCCATCGACGAACGAGAGAATGGCCTGTGCGTGGGCATTATTGTTCACGGGTCGGGCCAGTACTGGTAGCAGCTGATGGCGACGGTGCTCTGCTCGAGCACTGCGGTGGTATGCACGCTCACAATCCGCAATCAATGGTAGCAGGCGGGCATGGAACCCATCCGAGTCAGACACTGAGGTGGACGAACGATTCATTAGCCAGTGCTGAACATCGATGCTGGCATTGATATCGGTGTGTACGCGTAACGTCACGATCTGCTGTCTCTCAGATGCCTTGCTTAGCCACGCGTGTTCAAGTGCCTGGTGTTGAAGACGTCGCCGATGATCACGCTGTTGTCGGTGCAAATCCGTGCGAACCAAAAATCGGCGTGCTAGCGCTTGGATCCGAATCACGGCATCCTCCTCTGCCACGCTATACACGGGCCGCTCGCTCACGTATTCGTATTCATATTCGTATTCGTACGCTTCATCTTCTTGCACCTCGTTTCCGTCATCTCCAACGTGCGCGTGGGGCTTCACCCTTCGGTAGCATACCATTGTTTGAGTGGTGTCGTCCCAGGCCTCCATGAAACCAAACCGAAGAGCGCCGTCGGCAAGAGCTTGCTCACGCGCGTGTAATGCCGCCTGAGCACTCCACACTTCTAATTCCTTGCGCTCTTTGTCGCGCTCACGTTCCCACAACGGGGTCACGTAGTCTGCACGTGCCTCCGCAAGATATTGATCTCGCAGCTGTTCATGCAAGGACCGTCGGCGATACGCATGCACCATGCGAAGTGCTATTCGCCGACGAACGTGAGCTTGCACTTTCGTTGCCGATGCGCTCCACGTGACAAGAGTTTGAACACCTGCAGCAGCCGTTGCCGTGCGTTCAGCGATGGCTTGAGGACGGGAAAGTGGTCGCGAGGACGAGAAAGAGGCGCGCGCAGAACGTCTCTCCGGTTGAAGCAGCGCTAGTAGTTGGCTCTCGATCGACGATGTCAGACGACGAAGGTTTGGGTTGATCATGCACTCGATTGGGAGGTGCAGCAGCTCACACATACGCTCACAGGCGTACTGCAAGAGGTCTAACACAGCGGCAAGCCGCACGTGATCATATCGCTTGACCTCAATCGCGGCAGGAAATTTCGTGAGCGTGGGAGTATACGTCTTTACGTCACCGACAGAACTCCCATGCGCGGTCAGAAAGCGCCGAAGTTGCCAGCCTGTAAGAGTTGTTGCTACTGCTGCACCGCTTCCAGTCAAGGACCCGCGATGACTCCACTTTTCATTTCCAGCCCCCTCTTGAATTGCTGCCACAAAGCGTTGAGCCCGAGCTTCCATGCTTGGAAATGTTGCCAGGAACAGTTCTCGGGCCAAGTCACTGAACCGACTGCTAGTCACCGAAAGAGCGCGAAAGTTATGCGCGTGGAAGACGGCGGCTACCTCGCGGCGCTCAGCATCCGCGAGCTCGCCCTCCAACCGTGAAATAGCGAGATGCGCTCGTGAACATCGTTTCTGACACACGTCTCTTTGGTGGACGGCTGCGTCGAGCGTACACGTTGCGGTTTGGACGGCACGATCCGCACGCTCGCGCTTTGCTCGCAGTGCGCGTGGTGGGTTGCGGAACTCTCGTATCTCGGCCATGACACTCTCCAGACGAGAAACGGCGCCGTCACATGCCTCCTGTGCATGCCGTTGCCGCTCACTACGCCATTGCAGACGTGTTTCCTCTCGTGCCAAGCTTTTACGATCCCGCGAAAGCATCCCGCGAAGTTTCTTGGCTGCACGCAATATGTGGGATGTGCATAGACTTGTAGCCATAGCAGTACGGTCATCACTGTCGGTAACTCCAAGCTTCTTGAGTACAGCTCGGGCACGCGATTCAATATTGGAGTCAAAACTTGCCTCTCCCTGCATTCCTCGGCTACCATTCTCAGTCTCGGTTTCCAGGCAGATCTCTTGCAAGGCCGCTAACCCACCGTCATCCAAATCCCCACTAAGTGTGTCCTTCTCAGTGGGCAGGCATTTGCGTTTTCCTCTCCGACGAACTGCCGCATCCCGGCAGATCGCTAGGTATTTGGCAACTTTACTGTTGCCGTCTTCACCGTCCATCCCCAGTCCAAGCCTCCTCAGCCACTCGGCAGCGTGCATTCCACAAATGTCGTCCTGCAGATCATACCAACAGCTGACGCGCTCGCTTGCGCATTGAAGAACTTCCTGCAACGAGCGTAACTTCCGGAATGGGTTCATCACACGACGGCGCTGTGCGACTATGAGCCGTCTCGCCTTGGCTTGCTGGGAGTTGTGACGCCACCAGAGCTGGAGGTTGCGAGCCATGCGCGCGTGCAATTCATCACGCACCATCGTTCGTGTCAATTGACTGCGACAGCGATCGCCGCGAACGACGCGTTGCAGCTTCGTGGCTGCAGCATGGAGCACAGCAGTGCGTCGGTTAGCAATGCGTTCTAAGCCGGCGGCCATGCAAGACAGCACCACCTGCTCAGCTACTTCCATCTTGATACGGCGTCGTTCACGTTGAGCACGACAGCACACCAGAAACAAGCGCACAATTCGCTGCAGCATACGTGCGCTACGCTCACGACGAGCAATTACTCGGCCTCGTCGACCTCGCGCCAATGCCTGCATTCGACTGGCCGCCTCCTTTTCACGCATGGCTTGCTCGAACGCCTGCAATCGCGTGAGTGCGACTCGCTTGTCGCGAATGTGGTCAACGAGGCGTCGATGGGGGTCACGTGGCGTGTACAGCCACCAGAATTGAAGACGTCGAGCAGCAGCCATACGCGCGGCGTGTCGAACACGGAAGAAACACGATATACGGCGATGGGCCCAGCGTTCACAACGACGCTGTTCCACGATGCGCACCGCTCTCCATTGACGAAAGATCTGCTGAATCTGCAAGGCTCTCGCCGACCTCTTCCGGTGGCGATACGCAAGGAAGACACGCTGCAGGAGACGCGAGCGATGACGACGCGTGTACGCCGTGACGCGACGCTCAAAGATTAACTCATCGCGACCAGCTTCACGAAGGCAACCGAGAAGCAGGAACGTGGACCATTCGTTGTTTCGCCGATACCACGCACGTTGCACGACCAACGCTGCATGGAACATGGATTCATCCTCCCGACGATGGCTGGCCGCTAGCCGCCGCGCAAGGAAGCCACGTGCAACGCGTTGCAGAGATAGTGCGGCTGTGAGCGTATGCTCTTCGTGACGACGGTGGGCGCGAACCACCAGGCGACGCAGGCGGCGAAGACGCACGCATCGATACTGCATCTGGACCAGCAGCGCCGCGGCACGCAGGGTCTGGAACGCGCGGTAGCAGTGCAACATGCGGACCTGCGCCTGAAACAGGATGAGACGGTGACGAAGCACACGGAACTGCACGTACGCGGCACGACCTCGTGCCAGCGCCTGTAGTCGGATCGCAGCCTCGCGATATCGCGCTAGACAGAGGCGGAATCGCCGTTTGCGATATACGCCCTGCACGAGCGCCGCTGCGGCCCACAGTCGACGTCGGTCATCACGGATACGAGCCGGGAGCGAGAAAAAGGTGCTACCGCCACTGGTATGAATCGGATGGCGTGGTGCGGCAAGGCAGACATCACGGAAGGCATCCCGATGGCCATCGTCGAACGGGTGTGCGTCATGCCGACGTAGTACTTCAATCAGAGCTCGTCGCCGTCGCCACTGGCGCTGGAGTTGGCGAACAGCACGGTCACGGTCGTGCCATATCGAGTGCTGCACCACTTCACGCCAATACGCGATTGCGTCTTGCTGGTAATGATGCATCACAAAGCCAAGTGCTGCACGTAGTCGTTTTTCAATCGCGGCTCGATGGTACGCTCGTCCTCGCTCACGGAAGCGGCAATGCTCCACCAGGGCCTTCCATTGAATGAGTGCCATGCGCTGCTGGTTGCGCTCAAACTCTCGTGCCCAGCGAAGCATGGCGCGCTGCATGCGCTCTCGGCAGTACGCGGCTCCACCTGGCAGCTGAAAGAGGAATTTCAAAGGGAGCTCGTCTCGTTGTTTCTGAATCAAAGCCGACGTCTTGGTACGGGCACGTTCGTCGGCAGTTTTTAATTGCCCGAGCTGAGCATCCAGTGAGGCCAACACCGCGGAATTGTCCTGGGCGGCTAGATTTCGCAGGTGGCTTGTGTTGCACGCCAATGGCTCCACTGGGGATGTCAAAATCGCGCGCAACCGCTCTCGTTTATATTCCGGAGTGTTCACCGCATTCACGTCGACTGCAGATGCACTGGCCAAGCGCATGGCAACAGGAATTGTCACCGACGGTAGGGGCGTCGTTCCCATCGCTGTGGAATCTACGCCTTCGTCCTGCCTTTCCATCTCACCCTCAACGCGCTCTTCTACACTGGTGTGCACGTCGACCTTCGTGCTTGAATTCGAACTCGTGTTTAGAGTCGTGCGGGGTTGCTGATGTAAATCCAGCTGCTTGTGCTGACGCTGCCATTCACTCCACCGCACTACTCGCAGTCGAATGGCCGTCTCGTCCTCGCTCGTATCGTAGCTACTGCGCGCGCGCGCCTTACCCTGATCATCGTCATGTAGATGCCGGTGGAAATAGCCTGCGGACGCGACGGGCATTTGGCCAGAGGCCAGGATGTTGGATATATGTGGTGGTGCCAGCAGTGGTCGACCCTCTCCGACGTGTTCCACATCGTGCTGACTGGTTCCGTGCCGCGACTGGTTGTTGCTGGATACTGAGCCTGGTGAAATCACGGGCAGTGGGGTCTTTCGACAGCCACCAAACATGGCGGGTGTCACAACGCGATGGCGGTCCATCTTGAATTGGCGATTGGGTGTCGCGCGTTGCTCGATCGACTGCATGAGCGTAGGCGACTGTATAGAAGGCAGTACTACCTCACACGGCAGCGTCGCTGGTCGGCCTTGTCTCGTTCCAGGATGAGAATCGCGCCCTCGGTCTTCTTCTTGTAGGTTCGTGTCGGGTGTTTTATTCACTTTGAGTACATTTCCAGGAGATCGTTCTCCACGGCTTGGATTTGGATGGATTACTGTGCCTTTAGCCAATTGTTTAAATGGTGATGGAGCGGTCTCCCATGCCACACGACGTTGTATCAGTGAGTCAGTGGGTGTCGTTGTGGTCGGGGTTATCGCCTTGGTTAGGTGGTGCGACTGACGGCGGCCCCGCTTACTGCTGTGTGGCCTGTCGGGTGGCGCCGACTCGGGTCGCCCATCGATCGTAAGCGAGAGGAAGCCACTGCGCGTGTCTGTCGGTTGTGGCGGCATGGCCAACAGCGCCGATTCGAGTGAGACCAGCAGCGGTAGATGGGATGATTGTGCCGTTGCTGACTGCAGCGGTGCCTCCTGCATTACCATGGAGATCACCAGACAGCAGTTGACGTGAACGCGTCGCATGTCGGCGCTTTGATTGGACTGGCGACGGCAGTACGACACCAGCTGCAGCAGCGCATCAACCAGCGGCTCTGTGTCCATGCAGCGCACATGCGCTGTTAGGCGGGTGTCGCGCGCCATGAGGAGGCCGAGCGCGCGTGCCGCCATTGCGCGATGGTATACGCTGTTCTTCGGATTGCGGAGCATGCGCACCGCAACGTCGACTAGCACCCCAGCATCTTCGTCTTCGCCGACATCAGTACCAGCGGTCAGCGCTGTCGGCGTCTCAGTGCCCACGAGAAGCGCCACACGTATTAGCTCGGAGGCGGGCGACACGTGCTGCGTCGCATCCAGGGGGCGTCGCTTGCGGCGCCGGGCCGATGAAGAACGCGCGCGCTCCATAGCAGACGCTTTGTGGCTTCGCTCACCAAGACCTCAGTGCTTGCCTAGCGCCACAGCGTTGGCTGTGTGGAAATCGTCACCTCCGTTGCCTCTGTGGAATGCATTCCATGAAGGTTTGCCGCGTTGGAGAGAACTTCAAGATGCCACCACCACGCTCAGACGATACCGTATGCGGCGGCTTTTCGGGTTGCGTGACGCAATGCGCGGAGGCCAGTTAAGTTAACGGTGTACCGGTATTGTACCGACGAGTTAATTCCATAAACAGGGCTGTTCAGTTTCGTCTCAGGATGAGAAGCGTCATGACGACCTCTCCGGAAAGAAAATAATTTGTGCAAGGAATACAAATGTTGGAATCGTGTGCAGGAACAACTTTTAGTTTTCAAGTTCTACAATTCCAATAATTTATGTATTTGAATCGGATATAAGAAGACTATCTCTTTTATCAGACACTAATATCAACAGCACAGTCGAGACTCATGCGGGGCAGTTATCACACGTGCTTCAGTTATTCATGACTACAGGCTCGCGAGCTGGACGGCCAATGATTACTCCATGATAAAACCTCGGGTCAGATGCTGGGCCAGCAATCCGCATATCGGGGGGTTTATTACTGTTCGTCGCGTCCGTTGCCCTCCTCCTGTCCCCCCTCCCCTCCCTCTCCTCATGGGCG
>JAADWT010000159.1:0-31541 GCA_023336285.1 Pythium grandisporangium
CCCCCCCCCCCCCCCCCCCCCCCCCCCCCCCCCCCCCCCCCCCCCCAGGGCGGCGGCTGCGCAGAACGCTCTCGAGACGACACCCAAGGACGTTTACGCATTGGGAACCCGACAGAACACGCAGCATCGACGCCACGTCACCCCTATGGTATGACCTCCGCTATTTATCGTTGGTGTTGTTGAGTCCGTCGACGCTTTGGTTTACCCATTGTATGTGGTGCTTTTCAGTATGACAAATCGAACCAGGATCGACGCGACTCGGGTGGGCCAGCGCGCGATAACAACAGCGTACGGGTCGCAAACCACGGCACAGTGTGCCAATACAAAATAGTGAATGGTCCAACTGATACGTATTACACTTGCGTGTGTGACTATCCGTGGGTCGATTCCCTGCCTCCATGAAGTAGATGCATTCGCACCCGTCGTCTCGAGGCAGCTCGCCAATCCCTGGACTTGTAGCCAGCGGCAGCAGTGGCTCGCTCTCAGGGCGGCGTGGCGATTCTCGCAAATCCATGCTCGCGGGTATTGGCATGGCCATCGCTGTCGATGACTCTACCGACTCGTTCACGTATGTATTCTCGTAGAAGCGGGGCGGCAACGTTCAACATGGACGCTTGCATGTTTCCTCATGGTTTGAGTTTGTGTTGATGCATCGTGCTGCCAACACTCGTATGGGTCCCATGCATCCTTTTGAGTGCAGCCGACCAGAACATCACTTGATCCAGAGCTACGCGGATCCGATGCGCAAGAATCTGCTCACCGAAAACCAGTACGATTGTACTACGTATATCCTTCCTGAGTCTCTTTCATTGTGACGTGCCCCACTAAATCGTCCGCACCTCCACACACTCTCCTTCTCTCTCTCTCTTGCACCTTGGGCTCGTAGCCACCGCATCACGTTGGGTTACACAGGCCGAAAGCCATCGTTCCAACGCTAACTCTTCTATCTCTACCCGCACAAACATGTCATCATGCCTCGTGGAAATCAAAAGCACAAGCTACTTTCGTACGAAAACCACTCAGAACAAGACATATACACTTACACACTGCAATTCAATCATTGTCGTTGGCTTCCGCTTCGAATTCCTTTAGCTGCACGAAGAGTAGTAGACCCCATTGTGCTTTGCTCGCGAATGTTGTGCTATCTTTCTTACATGGCGTACATCTTGATGCGGAAAAACGCCAAGCTGACCACCACTGCCACCAAGCTCATGGCCCCACCTACAAACACGGGCAGCTTGTACCCGAACACCGTTTGAACCAGCGCAGCACCCGCCAAGAAATTGAGCAACTGCCCCAGGCAATTGGCCGAGTTGATAGCACCCACATACATACCCACATCTGCGCGCTCGCCTAGCACGTGAAGAAGAATTGGTACGAGCAATGCAAAGAGCGTGGCCTGAGTCACGGAAGTGAGCACCACGATTCCAACGTTGAGCGCGACGACGCGGCTAAACGCCATCACCATCAGCAAAGCCTGCGGGACCATGCTGAGCGGCACGAGCCAGCGTGCTCCCAGTCGCGCGAGCAGCCATGGTAGCGTCCATGAGTAGGCGTACCCCATGAGATTGAAGCCCAGGTCGGTAAATCCACCAGCGAGTTGTACACCACGATCGTATTGGTCGTGGAGACGAGTCGATTCGTTTACCTTCTCACTGCATGCCGCAAGTGCCGATGAGGACGAGGACGAGGACGAAGCCAGCGAGGAACACGCAACCGCAGATGCCGTGGGATCACCACCAAAGACCTCAATCCCAAAAAATTGTCCCTTGCTGCCGTTGTAGGCCGTAAAACCGTACATGGCACAGAAGAAGATGACGCTGAACGCGACCAGCTCGGGTGGAAGCGTGCGTAGCCCACGAACGATGGAGGCTAATGCGTCCACCACGCGCTCGCGTGTGGTCATCCGGTCAGTCTCAGCAGTGTGATGACAGCTCCCCTCAGCGCCATGGCTGTGGCGATAGCTGTGGCTGTGGCGATGGTCGTGGCTATGGTCAAGTTCCTTATCCTTGTCATCTTCTTTGCGTTCCTCTTGCTCGTCCAGCGCCTGCGCTCGATGCCACCAGGGCTCCTCCTTGGCCACGGCACACACGAGCCCCACAGAGACCAGCATCGTCAAGGACAACATGCCCAGGAACCAGTGCAGCGTCAGGTGCGCCGCACCAAAGCACTGGATATAGCCGGCCACGATGAGCGCGCCCAACGTCGAGCTGGCCTGGCCAATACCCGCACCCAGTGTCTGTCGGTCACCGGCAAAGTCAGCGATGATGAGAAACGCCGGCGTCTGCACCACGTTGACCGTGATATCCATCCACGTGTAGAAAATCACAGTAAACACGGCAGTCCAGCGATTGCTTGAGCCGTGGTCCCCCAAGGCAAGCCCGATCTCGCGTGTAAACCCCATGAGTGTCCAACAGCACGCGCTCGTGACGGCACCAAACAGCAGAAACGGC
Organism: Pythium grandisporangium; assembly: GCA_023336285.1. Taxonomy (NCBI): domain Eukaryota; phylum Oomycota; class Peronosporomycetes; order Pythiales; family Pythiaceae; genus Pythium; species Pythium grandisporangium. Next base: position 2,454 of record JAADWT010000159.1, read on the forward strand.
CGGCGACGGCCCCACGGATGGCGGCAGCGATCGCTGAGCACACCGATCGTGGGGGCGACGAGGATACCCGTGAGAGGTCCAATCACCTGCGTCAGCTGCACCGCAAAGCGCGGCAGGAGTGTGCCCAGGTATGGGCCCAGAGCGGCCCATTGCGCAGCCCACGCCATGTTGATCGCCATGCGAGGAAGCGAGAGCAGCACGAGCATGGCCACCGAGCAGCCGCGCGTATGTGGTCGAATTGGAGTCGGCGTTTGAGTTGGAGATGGAGGTGTCAGCGGGTGATCAAGCATACCACCCACGCGCGGAGTCAATGGGATCGTGGCATGGTGTTGAGGCAGTCGCAGCGGCGGCGGTGACGGTGGTGATGACGACGACGACAACTTGCTGGAACGCTCGTGCTTGGGGGAATGCGGTGTCGTGATGGGTGTGTACTCCACAGCCGTCGCTATATTCGAGCGCGGTAACAACGAGCGTTCCATGATACAGGCATTGCCGAGGCTTGATGACGGCGGTGGTTGGGTCGATCTTGGCGTGGTCGTCGCCATCTTGCTCTGGGTGAAGGGCGGAGGGTAAGAGTCACTGGACACTGGAGACTGAATCTGGTGACGGGAAGAGGAGGTGGAGTGGGCGCTGCAGTGGAAGTTGCGCACTGAGCAAGAAAGGAATTACCGCATGCCAGCTCTGCGATCGCAGCCGTCTCATCTTCCAGCCCCAGTCTACGTGGCAAACTCCTGCTGCTACTGTTTCTCCCCCTCCGCCGTCTTCTTGATCACCTCCTTCTTGCAGTCCGTTTAATCGCACGGCCACATTCTGCATTTCGACAGATCTACGCCATGCATTGTCACATGGGCGGCCACCGCGCCATAGTCCTACGCACGCCATCGCTAATCACGCCCAGAGCGCAGCCCGCAAGAGCTTCTCTGAATCTAGATCCTCCACCCCCACGTTTCAGAACCCACGACACAATATAAGACGCCACGATATTCCCCCAAATCCGTTTGGTTCACCTTGTTATTTCTTCGCGCACATACCTTACCATACCCCACGAACACATCCTCAGCCTCATGCTGATGCTCCTCCACGGGCCTGCTCATGCAGCTCACTGCGCACCCGCTCCTTGGCGCGCGCCTTGAGGTCCTGGAAGAAGGCCACGTCATCCTCCAGCTCCAGCAACAGCTCGTGGCTCAGCGTGCCATCGCTCTGCGCCTCCCGCAGCGTCTGCCGCAATTCGCGCAGCGCCGCCACGACGTCGCGCACGTGGCGCGCATCCTGTTCACGCAGCTCTCGCCGCTTCTGCGCCTCCTGAAGCTGCATGCGGTTGCGCCCGAGCCGGATCGACTCCATCAACTGGTCCGTGACCACGGACCGGCAGGTATTGCAAAACGTCGTCGGCGAGACGTCGCCACCCAGTGTGCCCAGCACGCCCAGCTGCGAATTGCTATTGCTATTGCTATTGCTATTGCTGGTGGTGGTGTTGGTGGGGATGCTGTTGCTGTTGTTGCTAGTACTGATGGTACTGCTGCTCGTACTGCTGCCGCCGCCACTGGTTCCGGTAGAGGTGACTGCTGACATGACGCCACCATTGGCATTGGCATTGGCATTGGTATTGCCATTGCCATTGCCATTGCCATTGCCGCCGCCACCGCCGTATAGATCATGCGCGTGGCCGGGCACTCCGGCGATCTGCGTCGTGTATGTATTGGCGATGCCGCTGAGGATCTCCAGGTCCGAGTGCGCCGTCGTGGGCGTCGAGGGCGCCTTGTGCAGGCCCACCACACTGTACGCCTGCTGTTGCTGTTGTTGTTGTTGCTGTTGTTGTTGTTGCTGTTGGTGGTGGTGGAGTTGCTGCAGTTGCTGCTGCTGCTGCTGCATGGCCAGCATGGGCATGAGCGCCGAGGGCGACGCGTCGTAGAACGCGGCCAGCTCCACGGCGCCAGTGAGGCTGCCGCTGCCGTTGTTGACCGCGACCGCGAGATGCGGGTGGTGCCCCACGGCCGCCTGGAGGGGCAGCGGCAGCGGCAGCTTGCGCTTCTTGTGCGCGGGCGTGAGGGCGCCACTGCCACTGCCACTGCCACTGCCACTGCCACTGCCACTGCCACTGCCACTGCCACTGCCACTGCCATTGCCACTGCCATTGCCATTGCCGTTGCCCTCGCCCTCAGTGCCAGTGGCACCGTCCACCGTCATGGCGTCGCCCGCGCTGCTGCTGGTGCTGCCCGTACAGGCGCCCCCGCCAGCGTCAGTGCCCGGCTCGTTGCCGCTGGAGCTGGCGCCCGTCCCCGCCAGCGCCGCCTCCCCACTGCCGCCCGGCGGCCCGTCAAACTTGCGCAGCAGCACGATGTAGCCGTTCTTGTTGTCGTTCGCGTGGGGGCCTTTCTTGATGGGGCGGATGCCGCGGCGGTAGCACTCGGCGCGTAGGTCATGCGCGCGATGGCGCTCATACGGCTCCGACAGGTCGTGGCGCCGTGCCGAGACCGCCGAGCTTCCTCCTCCTCCCCCTTTGCCCTCCAGCGTCAGGCCGAGTGATAGCGCTCCGTCCCCCGTCAAGCCACCGCCTGCACCCACTCCTCCGCCGCCTCCATGGCCGCCGTGTCCTCCTCCCCCTCCTCCCCCCAACGCGCCATGGGAGCCGCCGTTCACCGACGAGTCGCCGCTGCTTAGCAAAGAGTCAATGTCGCCGGTGCCACCGTGCACGTCCCCCACGAGCCCGCTGGCGTGCGCGAGTGTCGCGGCGTCCATGAGCATCCGCTCCGCTTGATCCGCTCCGAGTCCGAGTCCGATCCGCTCTTTGGTCGCGTCCACTCCAGCGGGTCCACTCGTCCGCTCGTCCGCTCAAAGGCAAAAGTGGAAGGGAGAGTGAGTGCTGTGCGCTTGGGTTTGCTGGTGCGCGCTCCAGGAGCGGAGTGGGTGGAGTGGGGGAGGGGGACCCCTTGGGGGGAAGGCAGGACGCGCGAAAGAGAGGAGGAGTGCGTGCGGATCTCCTCCTTCTTTCTCCTCGTCCGTCCCCTTGCTCCACTGTTAGGCGGGTCCACCAGTGGAGGAAACCCACGGGTTTAGCAGTACAGTTGGAGACAAATTAGTAATTAGTCTGAAGCGATGCATTAAAGTTGAAGTTGCGTGCGCAAAACACTGCCATTGGCTGGCTGCTTTTACGCTGAACCATAGCGGCGCGGAAAATGAGATCGAGCGGGGATGCAGTGAATGGAACATCTGTGGGAAGCGCTAGGGAGATCGCAGCTTGCGATGGTGTATGCATGCATGATGGAGAGGAAGGATGATACCGGTACGTGATCGCCATGACCCACACGCGTTATTTCGAGCGCGCACGTGGGGTGAGAATAAGGAAGCCCGTCAGTCAATATGGCAGGCGATGCTCAATATAGCCATCGCTGAGTGGACATGTATGGGTTTGCATCAGTCTCTGTGTGCGTGCAGGCTCCACTGCTCTGATCCTAGCATACCAGTCAGCTCCCCCTTCATTGACACGACCTTGCGAAGTGCCATTCGCTGTGAGCCACAGAACAAAGAGGTCTCTGCTAGCCATCAAGAAGACATGCCGGCGGTGGACGCGGAAATGCCGCCCGCGGAGAACGCGCATGAAACCATCGCGCGGCTCAAGAACGAGGTACATGCAAAGGACGAGACGCTGAACCAGCTCAAGCTCAAGACCAAGTCGTTCGTGGACACGCTGCGGCGTGAACTGGAGACGGAGAAGCACAAGGTGGCGGAGCTCGAGAGTGAGCGCGTTCGTCTAACCAAGGAGCATGGATCGTCACTGAAACAGGATGGAATGCCGCGAAGCGTGGAGGAGGCGGGACCGACCCCTGCCCAACCTGACGAGTCAGAAGTCGTCGCGGCACTCAAGCGCGAGATCGCGGTCGTCACCCAGCGAGAGCATGACCTTCGTGTGCGCGCCAAGTCATTTGCGGACGGCATGAAACAGCAGCTGCAAGCAGAGAAGGCTAAGACGAACGCGATGGAGGCCGAGTTACGGGAAAGGAGCGCTGCGTTGGCCGCAGCAGCCACTCTGAGCACCAGCAGTAGTGAAGAAGACGAGAAACAAGCGACGACGGTGGCGGCATTGGTCCAGGTGGAGGCCGAGTTAAAAGTCGCACAACAGGAGGTGCAGGACTTGCGCAAAGCACTGTCGGACGCGGAACAGGACTCGAAGTTTTGCCGCGAGGAAGAACTACGTGCCCGTCAAGCACTAGAGGAGATGCAAAAGGTCAAGGAGGCTGCTGGGTCAGCTGAAATGGAAAAGATATTGCAGTCCACACAACAGGAGATAGCGACATTGCGAGATGCATTGGCGGAGGCAAAACAGGCAGAGCAGCTTAGCCAAGACCAAGAGTCACACGCACGCCACGCGTTGGAGGCGATGCAAGCTGCCCAACAAGCTAGCCAAGCGGACGATGACAGTGCTAAGGGACAACTTCAGCGTGAACTTGACACTGCGATAACGCGCCAAGTTGATCTGAGTAATCAATTACAGCAACACAAAATCGAGAACGATCTCCTGCAGAAAAAGTTACAGGATCGAGATTTCCAGCTGGAGCAATGGGATGCAGACCGCCAGCGAGCAGATGCTGCTGAAGAAAAAGTGACTGCTGCGCGAACCGAAATCACCAGTTTGAATCAACAGATTACCGAACTGGAAAAGAAGAGATGTGCCTTGCAAGATGAGATCGATAAGCCTAAGACTTGCGGGACGTGTAGCGAATTACAGCATGAACTACGAGAGATGTCTGCACTTTACGAAAAAGTGAACATGGGGCGAAGCCAGAGCGATCATCAATTGGCTGAAGCACAAGCGGCGATTAGTGATCTGCAGGACGTGAAAAAGAGCTACGAAGAGTCACTAATTAAACTCGAGAGCATGACCAAAGAGATCAGTCGAAGCACGGAGACCATCCGTCAACGGGATTCAGAGTTGACTGTAGCAAAGGAAGAAGTGAAGCGACTCTCGGCTAGCGAGTCCAACCTGACTCAGATGCTGACTACTTACAAAAAGCAAGCTGAAGAGCTTGATGCTGAAAACGCGACATGTTCGACCACTGCGAGAGAGTTACAAACGAGAATTACCACTTTGGAGGCTAAAAACCAAGCTTTGACTGCAAATGTGGAAGCAGTTACAAAGGACAGTAATGAAAAACGGCAAAAAGCCAAGTCACTGGTGATTGCTCTTACACAAGAAAAGCAAACGCTTGCCGACAGTAAAGCAGAAGCACAGAAAGAAGTGGATCGATTACGCATGGAACTAAACCAGATGAATATCGAGAACGAGCGCCGTTTGAAGAAGTTGCAGGAAGAGACCCAGCAGCGTGTCCAGCAAAGTACTCATCAACAGCAAAGCCTCACAGACGAGATTGGGACACTCAAGCAAACATTGCTCATGTTGCAAGAATCAGAGCGTAGTCAACAGCGAGCACGTGAGTTGGCTTCGGCCAAGCGAGAAGTTGAAGATTCAAACAAGAAACGGTTGGCAGCCAAGGCTGAAACACAGAAGCTTGCTGTGGAGTTGGAGAATCTACATAAAAGTCTTCACTTGCTTGCTGAGAATTCATCGACGAGTTGCACTGTAAGTGTTCGCAAGATTGGTGACCTTCATGACCGCGTCGTTGAAGCGCTCCAAGTACTCGAGAAGCGAGCTGCCGCATCCAAAACGAAATCCGCAAGTGACGGCGATGTTGCCGTCGTAGGACACCAGACAGAAGAGCAAGATACAGAGAGTATATCGCGAGAGGGTGCATCTTCACCAACCGTTGGTATTCGAAAAGTCGAAGATAGCATCATCCGTCTGAACGAGAAGGTAAAGATGACGACGACCTTACGGTTTCTTGTCAAGGATGCTCACATTGTTTCCGGATTGCTCACCTTTATGCTTTTTATGTCTTGTGTATTTATTATCACCGGGCACAATTATCAGCTAAATGCGTTGATGGAGCAAACTAGTCAGCTTTGCGATCTTTCGATGGAGCAGAACGATATCAGCATCAAGGATATTTTCATTACCAAGGCATCACAACTCTTCACGAATTGTTTCTCGGAAAAGCTTCGCGCTGCTTACGCGAAAGTTGATGAAGGCGAGAGCAGTCTGTTGGGTACCAAGACGTGATTGCATCCCAGTACTTTACCTTCTGATCCCTGCTATATACCCCACACAGATTTGGTTTTTGTTCTTCTTTTATTGATCAGCATATTTATACTACTCGCAAAAATTCCGGACATGTGGGCCGCTCCTTCACTTCGTCGCCTCCACTCCCTGTTCTTTACTGCATGCAATGTAGGAATCTCTTCCTCTCTCGATCACTCCGCACCGTTCGATGCGATATCTACACTACGGTGTACTGCATGCATCCATGGCGCTTCGGTGTGTTTACTCATCAGCACCTGACGATGTAGACGCATGCACAGGTGTCTCCGGTGCCCCCTCCACCTTCTCCGTCTTCTCCGCGTCATCTTCCTCACGCTCTTCATCAATCGGCGAGTGCGCATCCTCCGATGGCGAATCCTCAGCACCAGGAAACATTTGTTCGTAAAAGGCTTCCCCCCTCGTCTGGCACTTCTCGACAAGCACATGCATCAATGCATGGAATCGTGCTGATGAAAGCGCGCGGGCATTCTCATCCACAACCTCAGTGCTTTCTTTGTGTTGAGTCTGCAGGACTGTGAGGCGGCGGATCACGCTCTTGACGTGGCCGACGATTTCTTCGTGAGCAGACAAAAGGGTTCGTCTCTCGAGTGCGAGCTGTACCTCCTCGCTACCGGCACTCCCCTGTTCTAGACTTGTCAGCGTGATGCATGACAGCAGGAGATCAAGAAGTGCGCCCCACGTGTGGGCAAAGCGAGGCAGCACAATGAGTTGGTCGAGTTGCTCGCACGCGACCCACGAAATCATTTCCACCAGGAGAAGAAGTGGACGAAGCGCGAGTGGGTCTTTCACGGACGATGATCGCCGTCGTCGCAATGTCTTCGGATTCTCATCCGATTCATCTGAAACAGACAACCTTCTCGTCGTTGCCACAATCAATCGTGTGGGCAAGTTTCGTTCAAAGTAGAGAAATGACCCACTCGGTATGGGGTCATCTACATTCAACGGCTGTCGCGGCCTCCAGTGAAGAACCGCGGCACCAATAGCCAACAAGCCCGAGTTGAGAACATCCAGCCAGGCACCCCCTGTCAAAACTTCACGACAACTTGTCGAGTGGATCATCTGGGCTAGACACTCGAGCGCCACGACAGCACTATCCGTTGCATGGAAGTGCTGCGGGTGGCTCGATGCATCCCCCATTGTCGACTGGTACAAGTGGTATCGACACACCAACGCCATACCCCCTAGCTGCCGGAGACGTTTCTCTTCGTCCAGTTCCGGATCTTGTCGAGGAAGGCGCTCAAACATCAGTGACAGCAGCTCAATGGGTCGTCTCGCTGGCCATTTCTCATCGTTGTTGCTGTCCTGAAGCGCAAACAGGAGAACTTTGCTAAATAGTTCCATAAGAGAGAACCCTTCAAACTCTGAAAGCCACACTTCCACCGCCACTAATTTTTCCACAAACGCGAAAGCATGCGTCGCAGCGCTTGTCTGTTCCGCAGCCATTGCCACCAAGTTTGACACCGTCAACCACTGCACCTCACCAAATCGAACAGTTTGTAAGTCGATCACGTCGGCGATCCGTTTAAGTCCACTCATAATCATTGGTAAAAATGGTCGAACCATTTCGTCTTCAGCGTTCATATCCAAGACTGCACCAAGAACGGTCACAAGCATGCGTAGCATCTTCTCACTACGCGCTCGAAGCGCCAACGATAGCAATCCTTCGTATACTTTCTCCAGCACAAACCCTGCATTTTCGTACGTGATTCCGTTGACGGTGCAGTTTGTCACCAATACCGGGTGAATTCGTTCCACGACCTTTAGGTAATGAGCCTCCAAGACCTCCCGAGCACCATCCACATCACCATCAAACCTCTCGCGATTGACTGAAGTCGAAATACGCCCAAGAAGATGCTCCATCAAGACACATCCAGCCGGGGTGACATGTAGTGGATGTGACAGCTGATTCGGTTTGTAACCTGATTGCGGGCTTGTGGGCTCGACAACGGACTCTGCTTCATCCTCAATGAGGTTGGATGAGCTTCCGGGTGCTTCAGTCTGTGGGCTGCCGGTTAATGCTTGTACAATGACTTCATCTAGTGCTTGGAAAACCTTTATCAAGGCAGGAAATGGTAGTGCAGACACGTCGTCGACGAGATTGGCGATGCGATACGGCTGAAGTGTTTGACGAATCCATGAACTCGTCCCGAACTCGTCGCTACGCGGAGATAAAGTTGATGAAGATTTTGACGATCGACAGAGAATGAGATCACGGCTGTTGACAGCCAAGTCAGCGGGGTTTTGAGCATCCGGCAAGTCGGTTTCAATCGCCATTCGCTCAATCGCCATTGTCGGCGGTCCGTTCAGTCCCGTGTCAAGTGCAGACATTAACCACGCGACACCACTAAAGAAGCTGCCCGAAGACTCGGTCCCACTAGCCAACTCTCTTGCTTTTAGCTCTTCCCGATGCTTGATTTGCTCCTGGTTCTGAATAATCATGGCGATCAATTCCACACACTCTCCGTCTGAAAGTAACATATTAGCGGAGCCAGGAGCGAAAAGCAGACTTTCGGGCAATGCATCGAATTCACGTAGCGCACTGATGACATACAAGACATGTTTCCATGTGTCACACTCAATTGACGGTCCATAGGTTGCAACGAGCTTAAGCATCGCAGCAGTGGCCACTGGCGCGCTTTGGTTGTCGCAAAACAGGCTAACGCCATTTTCCCGCCCATTGTAGGCAATCGGGTACATGTCTGACGAGTAAAGTGCACTGAACTTGCACACCATAACCAAAATCGCATTGAAATCAGCCACAAGTGCGTGGTAGGCAGCAACTCCAGCACAAAGGACGAAGCCATTACATGCCAGTTGTAGCATTCCCTTCTCCGGCAAATAGTTGGGATCCAGCACTCGTGAATCCTCACTGCCTGGTGTTTCGGTTGTTATCCCATCGGCTCGGTTCGAGTTGTTCACAAATTGCTTGAATACACTGGAGAACGCACCAATAAGAGAATGCTGAATGAGTTCATAAATATGGTGATCGTAGAGCTGATCAGGATTCCATCCATCGCTGGATGTGCCATCTGTTTCGTCATTCAACTTGAGTCGTGTTTCCTCACCAAACTTGTTCTCGGGAATATCCAGCACTGGTCCTTTGCGTTGCGCATTCTTTTTGGAACGGCGGCGATGCCTGGGACTTTGGCGACCTGGGCTTCCGTTTGAAGAGCGTGGAGAACCAGGCGAAGTAGGGGTTTCAATAGTGAGCGGCGTTGGTCTTGTACGGCGACGCTCGAAAGATCCGTGGTTAGTGATTAATCGAGAGCTGAGTGGATCGCTTTCTGCCTGATTTAAGAGATCTTTCCAGCGATCCATGGTAACCTCGCCGTGCTTGCTGTCGTCTTCTCGAGTTTTGATTGCATCTTTGGCGATTGCATCATATAAATCCTTCAAGAATTCATCCGGCAAATCCTGATTCTTGGACACCTCTTCTCCATAGTTGCGATTGTTCTTGATGAAATCATGTAGCTTCATCTTTTTCTCCGGGCGAATGTTGGCATTGTGCAAGTCAGTGTTCAGCATAATGAGACTAAACGAAAGTAAATATGCGACATCAGGAGACGCCATGAGAAAGCGGTCGCGACTCTGTTCGTAGACTTGCACTGAGAACTCATTCAAGATACGATCGATTTGCTGCGCTTCGCCAGGTAGCCGAAAGCTTGCAAGAAACATACGCAGTGCCGACACGATACCTTCTCCTTCAAAATTGAACGAGCCAACAAATAAACGAAGTACGTCCTGATGGAAGTCGATTGTGTCCGCCTCGTGGATGTCGGTCTTCTCGAAATCCTTGACTTCTTTCCCCTTGCTTCCGAGGTACATACCAACCGACGGTTTGTGCAGTCCTGGCGGAAGTGATCGTAAAAAAGCTGCAAGTGAACCAGCATCCAGCGGAGTTGATAGAAACCCATTGTGCTGCAAATACTTGATTCCGGCCAACGGTTTGCGATTGAAGTCTTGAATCCCGCGCTGGAACAGTTTTTTGCGTTGCCGTGCATGATGTAGCGCGTTTGCCGTTTGCGAATCTTCAGGTAGAGACGTCCCATTTGTTGTGGGCACGTTCAGCGAGTCGTCTTGAGTGCGTATATACATCGCATAGAGCGCATTAAACAGGCCACGTAACATCGATTCGCCCATGGCTTGGGCCCAAAGAAAATGAACCTCGTCTTGGGTTTCTTGACAGGCAAGGTGTGATTTCGTCACCACTTGAGACATGAGGTCGAACATGGTCTGCGTAAGGTCTGAGCGGTTACCATCACAATCGTAGTTGACATACAGGTCCTGAAGAAGCGACGGATCGGCCAGAAGATCCACGAGGCAGTCAAGAATTTCAAAAGAGACGGCAAATAGCTTGTTCAGCGAGACCATCTCCCCGGTAAATTCTTCACGCACAGCATCAACACTCATTGCGGATCCTTCACCCGATAGCGACGACAGCACATCACCAGCACCGGGGAAAATCGGATGCGACAAATCCAAGTGTGCGATGGTCCAATGCAAGGTATGGCAAAAGATCCCGTTAAAGAGCGCTTCAATTTGCATCTTGAGCATCCCACGCAGCTTGTTCCAGAGCAGGCGGGTAATGCTGAGACACAACACGGGAATCTTCATGTCCGTGCTTGCCCCCAATCGGCAGTACCGAAGGATCGCACTACTCAGATCATCTTTCACAAACAGCATCAACGCCGGCACGTGTACAAGTTGTTCGGCATCACATACCACCAGTGCCTGCTGCAGCAAGCTGAACGAGAGCATGACCTCTCGCCGAGTTGGTCGCGATGACGAAAGCGCTGCAGGAGACATGGGCGCTACAAAGAGGGATGACGATGATGCTGCCCATGCGGCAGCGGAACCACGTGGCTGTAGTTTCTGACAGAGGAAGCCGAATATCTTGACTGCACAGGGCAAGCCAAAGCCATGCGTCTCCGAGTCGGAATACACGGCGGGGCTCTGGAAGATGAACGCGATCGCTTGATGCAAGAAATTGGTCGCCGTCGATCGTAACGACAGAGTAATATGCGGCTAATTTCACGCACGATGACACATCCATCCAGGTCGATCCATTAGCGCAGCTCTACCGCCCACCGAACGATATCTGTAATACAATGACGGACTTACATCGTTGCGATTGGCTCGGCTCAGCGCGTAGAGAGACTCGACGAGCTGCCACATGGAGTGGTCCGACAGGCGGTGCGCGCTGGGCGAAGTCAGCACGCCATGCAGCACGTGCACGACCAGCACGAGCACGTTCTGGTCGCTCTCGGCGCTGGTCTCCTGGAAACGACACTGGCTCACGGCGTCCACGATCTCCGACAGTGCGTCTGAGACACTGGCCGAGGGTGTGGCCCCCCAGCCCCAGCACTGCAGGAAGCGCTGCACGGCCTCCAGCGCCGCACCCGTCAGCGTGCTGCTGGTATGCTCATGGCGAACGAGATCCAGGAACGGACGCAGCACATTGGTCGGGTTGAGCTCCGACAGGTCTGTTTATACAGCAGTAGTAGCAGCAGCAGCAGCAGCAGCAGCAGTTTCAGTAGTAATCACCACAAGCAAGTGCATCCCATCAGTCCTTGCTCCCATACGAATCAATGGAACCGCCAACGCAGCCCAGTGCCTCCCAGTGGCCGTGCGTACGTACCCTTGCAGCGTAGCAGGCGAGCTCGCAGCCGTGCAAAGCTGGGGAACACCCCTTCCTGCTCGTCCTACAGACAGCGAGATCACCACCACCGACCGTCAGCACTCCGCCTCTGCAAGTAGATATGCTCTCCTCGTTCTCTCTCTCTTCGCGGTGGCATGGTTCGTACCGAGGCGGCGCCCATGCCACTCTGGTGTGCCAGGAGGAAGCCATAGCGGCGGCGCGCGATGCTCAGCACGCTCTGGATCTCGCTCAGCAGCACAGCGCGTGCAGACAGCGCCGAGGCCGAGGCCGACGCCATATTCACCAGCTTACTCGCGTCCTTCCTTCTGAAGTTACTGCAGGCGGTTGTGGGTGCAACTCACTCAGGCAACACGGCGGCGGCGATTGCCCCTTTGATTGCACAACAAACGACAAATGGGTCTGGGTCTGGGTCTGGGTCTGGCGGTGGGATTCGCGGCTTTCTGGGTTCGGACCGACATGACGTACACCCACTGTGGGTACAGGTATCCCACATGAACCCAACAAAGTTTCGCAGGGGAGCTCTGCTGGACGAGGCGTGGTTATTGATAACAAGGGAGGCTGTTTAAAACACAGGGCAGTCTTCCGGGGGAAAGCCACCCGGACGTGGCTGGATTTGACTGGTGGAGGCGTCCGTTCACCCCAGCAGGCAGCAAGTTTTTGGTTTTGTCTTGGGTTGGTTCGAGTTGGCATTCGTGGATTCGTCGAGGCGGTCAGCAGCAGCAGTGGATTAACTAATCCGTGTGGATGCAGGGATGGCGGAATGTATGAAGAGAGGGGGGTATCTGTCTCTGTATGTGTGTGTGTGTGTGTATTTATTGCGCTCTTCCTGCCGTGGTTTGCGTGGGAGGGAGCGTATCGATGGGATGACGAGATTTCTTATATGTTGGGTGACCAGATAGCGGACGCTGTTTTGGCGGACGTGTCTTTCCATGAGCACTACATAACTTTGTCATAGTTACACTGACCATCGTAACGACTTCGTATTTAGGATGCGCCTGTGTGCTGGTCTGGTTTGGCTTGTAGTTAATGTGGGTAGTATGTCTATCGCCGTCTGATATCCTATTGTGTTGGACGCTTTACTTTGCCTATTTGTGATGTTGGCCTGCCTGAAGTCATCAGAGGTACCAGGTACTAGTAGTGCCTATGGGTTGGCCCATTCGTGTGCTACAGCGTCAGAGAGATGAAGACATCTCGAAAAACCTCTCCTTCGTCCGCTGCTCAGTACCAACGAATTTAGTCACCGCGATTCGTTCTGTTGAATTGTTACAGCATCTCGATCTCTCACGTAGTATCAATTTGTATGATGCCAGCGTGAAGCCTCTGTGCGTGTTCAGCGTTGTGCTTTTGATCATTAAGCTGGCGATTGAAAATGGTGTGGTACTCACACAGCGGCCTTGGGGGCCGGTTCTGTTGACGAGCCCTACACCACCCTCATTAATCACCTGATGATGCCCACTTGTTTCTGGTCGCCTTTCGGATTTGTCAGGTGTGTCTGCATGGAGTGACCTGTAGTGTAGTACTACACTACAGTATGTGGGCGTAGCCACATGTCAGAGAGATGACGAAGATTTGGAGGGCCTCACTTTTTATCACTTTTTTGGTGGGGCCCCAGTACCAACGACACCCCACTTTTTGTCGTTCTGTTGAACGTGCTCCTTCCGATCTCTCACGTTCATACTTGTATGATCGATTTGCATAGCGGGCGCGTGGAGTGCCTTGCATGCCTAGTCTAGGTGGAGGGTGTGATGATGGGATCGTTGGCGTGCCTCTTTTCGTCATGGGGGGTTTCAGTGTCAACGAATGGCTGGTTTGTTCTATTGGAGAGCTAGACTTTGATGCGTCACGCCTTACGCACCTTTACCATACGAGGGCCTCTCTCGATACTGTAGCGCTTAGAAGTAGTATACAATCAACGCCTGGACTTTCCCTCCACTCATGCTATCAATTGCCTGCAAATACTCCCTACAACTGCGTGAACCACCCTGGATGCGGATTCGCAATGCTCTCTCTCTCTCATTGGGATTCAACCTGAGACGACTTTTTCCGCCCCACCATAGGCACATTGGATGTTCTCCGCCCTGTTGTGGGTACGACCCGAGGCAACACGGGGAACAAATTCCAACCGTCCACGACGCAGCACACGCCACTGGTGCCGGCTTCAGCGCGGACCGTATGCAGCGCCATGAGATGCTTGACGCAGGCCTCGTATAGCTCAAGTAGGTCGCTTTCGACCGGGTCCTCTGGGTCCTTATCGATGCCTTCTTCGTCCAGTGGCCGCATAGTCTTGTCCGTATCCGGTGGTATCCCTGAGTCAGGAATACCACCTGATACGGACAGTGACCCTGACACGACCGATTTCTTCTTCTCTAATGGGATACCCTCCGAGCCAATCCCCGGATTGGCATCATCCTGGGGCGTGTTGGTAGCTGCTAGCACACGCTGCACAAACGCCGAGGTCGCAAACTCTGCACGGAACGAATCGCCCAGTCGTTTCCATTCGCTGGCAAGTGCACCAGCGGTAAAGAGTTGGTGCTCAAGGTAGGCGTGTCGCGACGGCGTCAGCACGCGGTCAATCCATTTGTTACCGACCAGGAGCTCTCCCAGGATGCGAAATGTCCACGTGACGCTCAGCTCTCGTGCGGTGGCCAGCCATCGAGCGAAGCGATACAGGCGTTCCTGCGGTTTATTTGGCGGTATCACATTGTTTAGAGAATTCGCTGCCGAGCCTGCCGCCGATCTGGCGTTGTCGGAACCAACTACATTGTTCGCAGCGTGGCCCTGTGCAGCGTGGCTCGATGTTGTAGCTGCTGCCGTTGCAGTGCCATTGGCGTGCTTGCCTTCTTTGCGCTCTGTTGTTTGCGCCTTCTCTCTTTCATGAGCCATGTACACTTGCTCTTCGCGCTCCATGGCCCCGTGGTCTCGCATTTGCATCGCGACTTGCTCGAAGATTTGCCCCCAAGCCTGGCGGTTGAAGCGGACATCCACTTGACCGCGGCAGCTCCACTGTTCACCCGCCACAAACCGCTTGCTGGTCAGGATATCCTCCAGGGAGTGGCTGAAGAGCCATCGCATGGAGAAGCGCTGCAGAAGGTGATCAAACTGCATGGACGACGGCAGGTTGAGGCTTCGCATCACCTCAAAGAGGTCCACACCACTGGTAAACAAGATGACCACACGAACCACTGCTCCATCACCCGGCCTCGAGGAGATATGGTGCCCACCGCCGCCACTGCCCGCCCGTAGCTGCATCTTGCTTGGAATCGTCACAAACCACTTGTAGAAGAACGGCAAGAGCTGGATATGCTCTTGCAAGAACGTCTCGATAAACCACGTGAAGCGTTGCGACAGCCACTGCACATCGCGTTCTACGGATGTAAATGGGCAACAATTGGTATTAGCAGCAACCTCTTCTGGGCATTCTTGCAAGACGAGAATGACCACCGTACCTCTGGTTCCGCTACGGCACATGAAATCGATAAAAACGAAGCATTCCGCACCTCTCTCCAGATACGCAAGCTCATGCAGTGTCGCCGCCGCTATTCACCGTTAGCAAACGCACATTAGTGGTGTTACCCCAACCGAACAGAAATGAACAAAGAGGCACCAGCATGATTCGTCACGTACAATCCGCGTCGCTGTAATAGTTGAGAGAGATGGTCGCGTGTGTGACAAAGTTCGGGCCAATCTCAAGCTTAAAAACGTAGTCACCAAGTTCGCGCTCAGCGGTGGACTGCAACCGGTTTACGCTAAGCAAGCCCGTCTTGGTAGCCTTTCGTATCCAAGTGAACATGTCGGCGGCATCCCTCTTCCACGTGCGAAGTCTGGCGTACAAACGCAATCGACTTCGAAGCGCCCATTCCCGCCACCACTGCTCATTGATGGCAGCAAGCGCCATTGTCAGAAAAGTGCATGCAATAGGACAGTTACTACGGAGCTCGTGAACTACAAACAGATAGACAAGCAAGCAGCACTCAACTGTTCGCTGCGACGGCATCCACGACGACAACACGAGACTGAGGAATCCAGCGCGACAAACACGCGAGTCGTTCTCTAACGCGGGGCTGGTGAGCTGGAGACTGGACCGTTGTCGATAGCCAAACAACCGCAACGCTCGCTTTTGTGCAAGAATGGTGCGATGACAGCGATGAAACAAGCGCTGATGCTGCACAGTGTGCCACAGTTCCTGGTAGAGCACGTAGACATCGCTCTCCATGAGAAGAAACTGCAGGTGCTTGATCGCTACGGCGCCGTCGGGGTCGGCGTATTCATCAAATAACCGAACGACGCGGCGAACACGCTCCACCGCTCGGTATTCACAACTGATGCCAAACAGAGCCAAGTCGGTCACCAGCGGGGACTTGTCCTCCACGCTTTCGCGGTATCGCAAGAACCCTTCAAACGTGAGCTGCTGGCTGTCGTTTAGCCCGACCAAATCAGACATGTACATGCGCCAGACCTCTGCGCGATCAGTGAACGCATGCATTCCGGGCCGAGGTATTGACAGCTCCTCGAGCGCCGTCATGTACTCGATAAACTCTTTGTAGCTCCATGCGTCATCCTGGTCGAAGTCAAATGTTGACCAGAGTTGCGCGCATTTCTCTCTGCCCAGGGACGTAATCCGCCAGGTAACACGCTCTCGGTCGGGTGCATCGAACGCGAAACTCTCTTCATTGATCCTGTTCCACAGATCCTCGTCCATCACCTCGACATGGCGACGGAACAATCGATCGTGGATGCTTTCGTTGGGGTACTCGGGTGGTGGTGGCTCCAAGAAGTACGCGGCGTCAAAGCCATCCACGACCGCGCCTGCATCCTTCAATGAGTTCACGACCGTGCGTAGCTTGGCATTGATCTCCCGACGTCGCTCCTCCAGGGCGGCAAGACCCGCGCGTTCCGCCACCTCCTCCTCTTCTTCGTCATTCATCATTTGTATTGCAGCCTGCAATACAAATGATGAATGACGAATATGCTGCAATTTGCAGCATTGAGGGGTGAAGAGATCCAATGCCGTGTCGTTTCGCGGTCACTCGATCCCATTCGGCGAAAAGATACGTTGATCACCTTATTATAGCCAATATATGTATGATGCGTAGTATCAACGATACATGATTGGTGGAAATGACGGATCGCGATCAACTGTGAGCTGGTGGGCTTGGCTTTCATCACCAGTGAGGGGGGAAGGAAGGAAAATTCGAGAGAAATCAATCAAATCAATCGAATCCCCATCCCGACCATGGATGCCGCATCGAAGACCGCGCTGTTCAACGCGCTGGCCTGGGTGGACAGCCGCAAGAGCGACACCGGCGTCGACACTGAGGGCGTGCACGTTGGACTCCAGCGTCTGAGGTGTGTGTGTGTGCGTGCATGTCCGCATCGATCTGTGCTGTTGTTGCGTGGTCTTTCAGTGACTGACTGAGTGACTGACTGGATTGGTTGGCGGCGGGCAGCGACGCGTTTGGGCTCAACCTGCAGGACGAAGAGCAGAAGAACGCACATCAAGTGGAGGGCACCACGCCATTCCCCGAGATCTTTAGCGCGGGCATGAGCGCACTGGGCCTGAGCGTCAAGGGCGCCGACGCGAGCGTGGAGCACGATCCCGTCGTCGCACAGAGTGAGTCTCTCTATCTGTCGATTATGTTGTAGTATATGCCCATGCGTTCATGTAAGACAGTGGCGCTAACGTCATGCCCGTGGGTGTTGTGCATGTGGAGTAGACCCGGACTTGTGGAAGAAGTGGGTGGTCAAGCTGGACGACAAGGGGTTCTTCAAGGGCGCGCCTGTGGGCTCGGTTGAGTATGCGACGCGCACGAAGAAGGCGCTGGGCAAGTTCAAGGAGAAGTTTGGCGACGTCAAGCCGGCGGCGGTACGCATTGTGTGTGGGGGGGGGTTGTGGTGTTGGCTATGGCCGCATGGCTTTTGGTCCTGCGTGGACTAACATATTGGTTGTGAATGGCTACGCTTGCAATGCAGTCGACGATGAGCAAGGAGGAGAAGGAGGCCGAGGCTGACAAGATCAAGGGAAAGGGTGCGCGTCCGCTGCTACTACCGAGAGGAGCAATATGCTTGACGCAAGCTACACGAATGACTCGCCCGTTTGTCATCGTACTGTGATGCTGATGTGTATATCTTTTTCTTCTTCTTTTGCCATTTTGGTGTCTGTTTTGACTTGGTAGGTAACACGGCCCTCAACGGCGGTGACTACCAGCTCGCGGCCAAGCTGTACGCGGAGGCCATCGCTCTGTCGTCGGATGGGCCGAGCTCGCACATTTTCTTTTCCAACCACGCCGCCGCGCTCATGTACCTGGGCAAGTACAGCGACGTGATTGAGAATTGCGAAAAATCGATCGCGCTCAAGCCGTCGTACGTGAAGGCTTACTCACGAATGGGCAGCGCGCAGATCCACTTGAAGGACTACGAAGGAGCCATCGACTCGTTCCGACGTGGGCTTGAGGTCGACTCGTCGAACGCTGCTTGCCAGGAAGGACTCGCTGATGCGGAGCGTAAGTTGCAGCAGCAAAGCGCCGCTGTGTCTTCTTCGGCTGGTGGTGCTGGTGCTGGTGCAGGTGCGGGGGGCATGCCGGATTTAGGCGGATTGGCGAGCATGCTGGGTGGTGCTGGAGGCGCCGGTGGTCTCGCCGGCTTGATGAACAACCCGGCCATGCAGCAAATGGCCGCCAGCATGATGCAGAACCCACAGATGATGCAAATGTACGAGTTTGTCTTGAACGCGGCGATAGATGTAGCCTCGGAAGGACGCTGACTGGTGTGGTTTATGCTGTGAATACGGTGAACAGGGCGCAAAACATGATGCAGAACCCAGAAATGCTTAACAGCATGATGGGCGGACTCGGTGGCGCGGGTGGCGGCGGTGGCATGCCCGACATGGCTGGCATGGCCGACGCCTTCCGTAACAACCCGGAGCTCATGGCAGCGCGCAGCGATCCGGACCTGCAGGACTTCTTCCGTGACGTGGACCAGGAAGGCCCGTCGGCGGCCATGCGCCACATGTCCAACCCCAAGGTCTCGCAGCTCATCCAGAGCGCGATGGCCGGCATGCAGGGATAATGGGAATCGCTTTTCGATTCAAGAAATGGCTGCCGAACGGAATGGCAAAACAACAGTACTTGCTTGTGCTGTAAATCAAGCTATGTTTGTTTTCATTCTTGTTTGATTGTTGTCAACTTGTGCCACGTGTATGCAAATGTGGTATACCACCGCTAAAGCTAGAAGCTACTGCATGACAATGACAACGGCGAGGACAAACGCATTACCGTAGACTTGACCAGGATTTGAAGGAGTGTGAATAGATGTTGGCTTGCGGCTTTGCTGTGTTTTTATATTTGCTTTATTTGCTGCTGCTTGTATCCTCAGCTGCTACAGTAGTGCTGCTGTTGAAGCAGTGTGCACGGCAGGTTTTTGTGGTGGCATGAGCTCCTACTTACTTGGCCACGAACTTTGCCGTGCTTTCCAAGAAGCCGAGGTACTCGCGCTGCTCTTTGAGGTCAGCGTATTGCGTGATAAACAGAGCCAATTCGTCGTCCACGTTACGGTCCGCAAGGTACGCGTACAGCGCTTGCTGCAGGTCGAGCTCGAGGTCCATGAAGTTGGGGCCAAAGTACAGGTTCTCGTTCTTGGCGTCCACGGCCACGTCGTTGAGGTAGCGCACCCGCTCGATGGTCAGGTTGCTGCTGGCCACGCACTCAAACTGCAGTCCCTTGTTCTCGCGGGTAATCTCGGCCACGAAGCGGATGCCGGGCAGTTCGTCCGCCTCCTCTTCCTCCTCCTCCTCCTCACCCTCCTCGTACTCGACTTCTTCTCCCTCCTCCTCCTCTTCCTCGCCTTCCTCGTAGTCCTCGTCATCCAGGTCCACGTCGTCCTGTGCGTCAAAAGTGATGCGCACCGAGTCACCCATCACGGAGCCTTCCAGCACAACCTCCATGTCGCACGGTGTCTCCTGGATGGCAAACACCTTGGCGATCTTGGTCTGCAGCTCCTCGAGCTCCTCGTCCTCGAAGCAGTTGCCCTTCTCCTCATCAATCTCGCGCTGTCGTATCAATCACACATCGAAGACACCCCACCCAGCCATGCGTTAGATATATACAGACCAGACCATACTAAACCTGACCTGACCTGACCAGACCAGACCAGACACGCGCTCCTCCACACAGTACCTTCAAGATGCTGACAAGCGACGACTTCTCACGGGTCTGCAGGCAGCGCAGGCTCTGGTTGAGCGTGGGTGCCGACAGCGCGGGCAGCTGGCGCGAGGCCGCGAGAGCGCCACGTGGACGCAGCGCCGACAGCGCAGCACGAGACACGGCGCGGCGGAACATATCGACCGACAGAGAGATAGAGATAGAGACGCTTCAAACGAACAGTGAGCAAGCGGGATGCGAATCGGTTTGGTTTGGTGTGTGGTCCTGGACGATGGCGATCTCCAGCGTCAGCGCTTGAACCACGCGATCACGACCACATAATTGGTTGAAAATAGGAACGGACGGATAATTGTGGCCAATCATATTGTGGTACTGCGTCATGAGCTTCTGGAAGGTGGGGAGCTCCTTGGGATCCGCGTTTATTTCATTCCCGTTGGAGATGCCAGTGAATTTACACCAAGATGGAATGAAAGGAATCAGTGGATGCGTGGATGGTTATGACGATGATGAACACACTATTACCAGGACACACTATGGAGAGGAAGACCGGGGAGAGGAGAGTCATGCGGGAGTCATGCGGGGTGCCCGTCATTCGGTCCGCAGAGGGCGATCCGCCTCGAGTTTTCCCATGGCGAACGGCCTGCTTCACTCAGCGGACAAAGAATGATACAACAACAATTGCGCTCAAGAATGTAACAGGCTGAAGGACACGAATCCGCGAGTCCACCTGGAGACGTCCTAGAATTTGGGCGAGCTACATGTTTTGTCGAAGTGCATGTTTTGTATGTCCAAAGGGCGAGTCCACATGACTCGCGACGCGATCTCCTCTCCCTCTTCCTTTTTCTTGACACTACGTTCGCGCCTGCGAAGCCGAGTCATACCACTTGTATCTTATATTGCAGGTCTTTGTTGGAGTCTGGCGTATCACCACAGCATCGGATACACATGGCAGCTTCATCCTAATGGTTGCTCCACATTTGTCGGTTTGCTGGGCGTGATCTCGTAGACGTAGACGCTTTCGGAACCAGTGACGGTGCCGTGCATGAACTCGCTCTTGTCGATGACCCGTGCCGTCATCCCCCATCGCATGAGCAGTGGTGCGATGGAGCGATTGATGCTAGCACAACCCAGTCCCATACGCCGGTCGTTTCGTTAGCTAGCCTTAGGCCGACACAACGTAATGGTGAAGGGAACGCACCTTCGTAATTGATACGCCGTGTAGAACTTGCAGGACGGATTGTAGCGAAAAACGACGGCGACCGTGGCTAGCACCTTTTCAAAATCTACCACTCACGCACGGATGAAGCATTCAAAACCATTGGACACCCCGACTCACACCCACACACATCAGTCCGGACATTCAGGGAGAAAGCAGGTATCTCTCTGTTTGACATGCTCACCCTCGGACTGGTAGAAGCAGTCGGCGGCAAGGATGATATCCACGTGCTCGAGTGCACGCATCTGGTCTACGACTCGGAGATGGCCCCAGTCCAGGGGCATGAAAGCTACGACATCCGAGACGTCGTTAAGCTCAATGTTGGTGATGGCGCTGCGCTGAATCTGCATGGAATCCGAGCGATCTGTGAGCAGCACCTGCGGTATAGTAAGCCCTTACTGCCATCGGGACGAAGCAGAAGTAGACAAGAAACGAAATGCAATGGAGCTGACGTACCTGCTGAGGATTACCACAAACAGCAGCGAGGATGCCGGGCAGCGCCGTGCCGCAGCCTAATTCCAACACCATGCGGTCAGCAAACATGTTTGTGTTGTGGAAGGCTACGAAATGCGCGAGCACCATGGCCGCCGGCCAGATGAAGAGCCCGTAGTGCTTGTCGGCGTGGTCTTCAGCCTTGGCCAGCTTGTCAATGTATTCCACGAGATAGATATCCACCTCACGCATCCGCCTGGATTGCCACTCACGCATACGTTTGTGGGCGCCCGAGATATCGTGCTCTTCCTCTTCCCGCGGACCCAGTGGGAACCGCAGCACGCGCGCGTTCTGCGACTGCTCCGCCATGATGGCAATCACTTTGCCCGTAAGGAATGTGGATAGCATGTTACTAAGTACGCATTGCTGCCTTTGCGAGAGACACGAACCATATCACGTCGCATAATGTACCCATCTACGCCGTGTGGAGCATTGACGTCACCATGAGGAGGTCGATACTAAGAATTGTTCTACGCTGTGGCTACTCCTGAATCAGCCAATGCATCCTCGTGACCTTTGCCGTTTAATTCATTATCAGGTAATCGCGTCTTCAATTCACTCACCAGGAATGCAGTTGGCGTATACTGTTACCCTGTTGCCTGCAACTGAGCAATGGGTTTCTGTGCCATGGCCATGGCCATTGTTGCGTCAAGTCGATTGAGCGAAGAGCAGGCAGTCGTATCATGGCTACGTAGTGCGATCTGAAAAGCCTCCATCTCAGCAAGTGTCCATGCACGGGTGACGACATCAAGCACAACCGACTCCACCGTGTCTTGGACACTGTCAGCAGCCGAAGAACTGCGCACTTCGTAAGCCTTAGTAGCGCCATGACATTGTGCACCAACTACCTCATTTTTGGCGTAGGCGTCCTGGCCATACTCACCATCCTCGTCCCAAGCATCCCATTCGCTGGCCACCGACAAGGCGACCGTCTTGCTGGGGCTCGTGGTTTCTTGTCGATCAACAAGCTCAAGTAAACGGCTGACAATCAAGGAATATGCGGGAGTGGAAGGGATCTCTGTCAGCGCCTTCCATAAGGATACATAGATCTCGATGCTTGAGCGATAAACTGTGTCTCGAAGTCGGCGTGTGGAAGCTGCCCCGATTATCAGCACGCTGTGGATCGTATGATCAACCAGTTGGACGTCATCTGCCAGGAGGTGTCTGCAGAAAGCAGCGGACAGTACACTTAGAGACGCCAGCAGAGAATCTTGTGCACTCGTCTTGTCGATTGTGATCCAGCGAAACATATCGTCGGATGCTAGCCAGCTTAGCGCAATGCGCAGCAACACCCGGACCGATTCGACAATGATCAAGTCATCCGGCGTGATATCGCAGCTTCCCACCACTCGAAGGCATATGGACGGCAAGAACTTGACCAAAGCGATGCAGAGCTGACGATCCAGCGAGCTATTCGCCGGGGTGACGCAAGACGTTTGCGGAGAAGTTACCTGAAATGATGGCGTGAGGTGGGGATGTATCTCTTGCAGTGCGTCATGCAGCAAGTTGTTAGAATGATCGGTATCCGAGGGCTCACTAAAACTAAGAAATCCCAGCATTAGGACTTCAACACGAGCAACGATACCCTCCGTGTCCTGGAGGCGGCTGTTCTCCGATCCGATCGCTGATGCTACGCACTCACGTGCAAATCGTTTGCCATCGTGTATGATAGACGCCATTTGCTCACGGAAGCACGCTGCATTCCCAGTCACAAAACCAGCTTCGTGCACGAGCTGGGTGTGTAGCAAGAGGTGTCGAAGACAGGTCCACCGCCAACTACCAGCTTCCGCTTCGGCTTCACTGCCATTCGCTGCTGTCGTGTTCAACTCGGTTAGCAGTGGTAGCTGACGACACCAGACACACAATCGGATCAGCGCTGGAAGGAGCTGACGTGATATGCGCCGCAGCTCAAACTGCGTCGAGATAAATGCGCGGTACGTCTGCAGGAGCCAGCCACGTATCACTCGTCCCCAAAACGCACCCGCTGTTCCAGCGTTGGTCTCTAACCGCCGCGATATTAGTTCAATCAAGGAAGGCGAGCCAAATGGGACGCATTGTTGAAGTCTCGCCTCTTCATCTTCATCGTCGATGGTCCAGGTGGCCTGTGCGAGCGCTTCGTCGGGCAGCCAGAGGTTGGCACATGTGATTCCTTCGTCGAGCGATTCAGTGACGCTAGTGACACTAACACTAGCGCGAGGGGTAGATCGTATGTGGAGTAAACCGCGACTGGGTGTCTCCTCTTTCGTCCAGAG
Organism: Pythium grandisporangium; assembly: GCA_023336285.1. NCBI lineage: Eukaryota > Oomycota > Peronosporomycetes > Pythiales > Pythiaceae > Pythium > Pythium grandisporangium. Next base: position 26,383 of record JAADWT010000159.1, read on the forward strand.
ATGGTTCTTTCCTAGCAGGTTGGCCAGTAATTCAACACTCAGCAGTCGCCCTTCCAGGCGTTGCCAGCAAACGCCGTGGTCCTCTCGTGTTTCCGCAATGGCGAGCATCATCTGCATGAGAAGATCAAGTTCCCCACTTGGTGCTGTTGCGGTTCCGCGCGGTTGCTGACTTTGCTCGGCCAGCGCGAGGACAACGGCGCTGCTCTTCTGCCTCACGCTAGATGCGATGTGCATCACGTATCGTTCGAGGATGGGGAAGATGAACGCCCAATGCTTAATGAGGAAGGGAAGAGGCATGGCGGGCACCAGTTTAGCGAGCACATCCAAGAGTCCTTCTGCTTCGGCAGCATCCAGTAGCTCCTGATGTTGTGGCGAGTCCTTGCTCAGCAGCTGGGGCATTGACGATTTCGCCTTCAAGTCCACGCCATCCGATGGTGACGACGTATTCAAGCGATTTAGTTTGCTCATGACTTCCTGGAACGTCAACAAGCGAGTGACTTCGTCACACACTTCCATATAGTGCACCAGCGCCTGAGCAGCAACCTCCCGCACACTGAGTTGCTCATGCTTCAGGGAGAGGTATACGGTGGGTTTTAACTTGGCCACCAGCGTGCGTGGCAGCTGCGAGAGGTCACGATGCCGCTCACCAATGTGGAATCGAACGACGAGTGAGGGTGAGGGAGACGAATCAACCGATCCACGAGGACTGGACGAGAAGGAGCCTTTGATCAGGTCCTGCACGGCAGGTCGTGTGATTCGATCTGCGTCTTGGGTTGCTGATGTTGTGGTCACATCCCTCGTGAAGCTTTGAATGAGTGCGTCGATCGCGAGGAGTGCACCCTCCTGCTTCTTCCAGTCATGAGAAGCCGCCAGTGCTACAACCGTGCCAATAAACTCATCGATAGCGGTCATTGTCGGGAACTGCGCCACGATAATGCCCAAACGACGAGCCGACTCCTTGCGAATAGCCGACCAGACGTCCGTGATACCTAGCACTAGCAGTCTTGCAGCAACCACCACGATCTCCTGAGTCACCATTGGCTGCGCACTCTTTACAGATGCCGAGGCACGATCCATTGCGAAAGTCAGGGTATGCTGGCGAAGACGAGGGTCCTCGATCCGAGGGATGAGTCGAATCAGAACCGTGAGCGCCTCCTCCGACCACGTAGGCTCCTGAAGCAAACTGAACACACAAGAAATCACCGACTTAGTGTGTGAATACGGATTAATCCATGTCTTTGATGCGATCCTCTTTGACACGGGCGCTAAGCTACTTACGTGTGAAGTTGCGCCAGCGAGCCATCCAGCACAGGCAACGAGGTCGGTGGGTGTTGCAGCACCACCAGGTCCATGTCAACCACCCCACGAGCCGATTTCGTAGTGAGCGCAAACTTTCTAGCGAGTGTGTAGATCACGAGTGCCTCCAGTTGAGTGGTAGGTGAGCCATCCACGATGGGCGAGCACATACGTGTTCTCCAGTCACTTGGCTGGCAGCTGAGCACCTTCACCAGGCTCGATAGCACCAAGACCTCTTCCTCATCGGATGACACTGCCAGTAGGCTCGAGAGAGCAGACACTACATCCGTCATCGCTTTGTAGTTGCAAGCAGCGAACCCGATGGTCTTTGGCTTTGACTAAGGCGGTGCGACTGTTTATTGTTCCCGCAGGACCGCCCTCCGACAGGACAATCCTAGGTTTGTGTGGATCTTGAAAGGTCGCACTAGTATTTCTTGTGATTGAAGTAAGTCTCACATTGCGATACAAAGATGGAAGGTGGGTTGGCAGATATCCTTGCTCTCAGCGATTTGCTGGGGCAGTGTGGCGATGCCCACAACGAAGCGGACGAGGTCGAGCGCCAGGTACGCGCCAGTCGTTGTATCTGATCGACCTGTCTTGCCTTGGATTGACTTCGCCTATCCATTATCCACAGACCGCGATCACCACCCCAGCGTCCATCGCAAGCGCCAATGAGTTGGAGAGTACGCGATTCTCTGTCAATTGTGCTGTCTTTTGAGATATTCAGACTTTTACCTTCGCATTTCACTTGTTGTTGTTGTCGCATACATGAGCAGGCGATCGCCCCATTGGACAGATCAAAGCTGTGGACCCAAAAGCGATCTGGTTACCCGAAGAAGTACCCAGTGACGACGAAGATGATGACTCCTATGAAACGCGTACACGCCCCACGTACGTAGTCATCATCCGCGCGATCACAGATCCTGTATTGTTTTATTCACAACACGATCATGACGCTGGAGCAGGTATGAGATTCTCTACAAACAAAACGTCATGACCGAGGACGTATTCCTGGGCCTCAGCGACAAGGATCCCTCCACAGCACATTGCGAGGCCATGGTAGTGCGTGTGAGCTGCCCTCGCCACCACCGCGAGGATATCGAGTTGGAGGTCAAGAAGCAAAAGCTCCTTTTGCAGTCGCCATCGCTGAAGCTCTCGTTGTACCTACCCTACCCTGTCAAGTACCAGGACGGACAGGCCAAATGGGACCCAGCCAGGGCCGTGCTAAGTATCACGTTGCCACTGATAAAGGACGAGTGGTGACCAAGCGATGACGCCCCAGTACTGGCTAACCTCTCAGAACGCTTCTATTGCTTCGCGATACTTCTCCTTTTACCCGGATAACTTCCGAATTTAGCACCAACAATGTCTTCAAACGGCTTGGTCCCATTAATACGTCGTCGCTGCTGGCGCTACTCTCTCCATATCCCGGACCCCCGCTTCGTCATCGTTACGCGTTGTATTCTGCACTAGCTAGCTCCTCCGTCGACATTACTTTCGTGTGTCAGGACTGTTGTTGTCGGCTGGCATATTACTGGCTATTGCACGACGAGGTCACTGGCCATGACGGCACTACCCGTACTGCAGCACCTCTACAGCGCTGACCCAGCCTGCGAGCGCATCGACCTGCACGACCTCGGGCTTGACTCGCTGGAGAACGAAACGGTATTTCTCCACGAGAAATTCCCTAATGTGCGCCAGTTGGACCTCAGCGCCAACCGATTGGAGTGTCTGCCGCCAAGCTTTGGGGATCACCTGCCTCGCCTCGTGGCTCTCAACATCAGTCAAAATCGATTCACGAGCATGCGCGAGGTGGCAGACGTGCTGGCACCTTGCTCCTCTCTCAAGAGCCTCAGCATCACCCTGCCCAATGCGACGGAAGAGGCCGTGCTGCGGGTATTACTCCCGGGGCTACGTATCCTGAATGGCAAGCCACTCACAGCGATCGGGATGGGGACTGACGCTGGTGACCGAAGCAGCAAGTATTCGAAGGAGCTAGCCAGGCCAAGACAGAATTCTGACTCGTCGCGCTTCGAGCCAGAGCTGCGGATTGAGCCAACCTCCGTATCAACCACGGCATCCAGTCCGCAGTGGATTGACACGCCATCGTCCAGCGCAGTGGCATCACCAACAGCCGTTGTTGAAGAAAAAGACAACGATCACCGGGTGAAGAATAAAAACGACGATGCGCTTACCAGCGATTCGAGTGGAAACGGAGAGGTACCTGAATCTCGTGGTGAAGATGCTGCCAACATAGTACGTGCTACTGTGCCAGTAGCACTTGCAGAAATATCTATTGTATCCGGACCACATAAAACTAACAGCACGCGTCCGACAGAGCTACCCGCCACAATATCGGATGAGCAAACGGACTGGCGCAAGCTGCTCAAAAAGAAGGACGAAGGCATCCGCCTGGAGCGGAAGAAGGCGATGGAGTCGCGCCCCACCACGGCTGTGTTTGTCACCGACCTACGTGCTATCCTAGCCGCCTTCCGCGTGACAAGTGGATCGATCCAGTCACAAACCGTCTGCTCGTCACTGGAGCGGCAGGCGGAGCACGAGATTCAGCAGTTTGCTGAGCACGAGACGATGCTGAAGCAAGTAGGATCTAGTGAGATTGACCCGGACGGTCTCCGTCAGCGCGAACAGCTGGAGTTGTTGATGTCGCGTTGGCGAGTACTGGAGGTAATAGCACGTCGCGGTCGTGATGCCGTCCGATCACTAGGCAGTGGGGACGATGGAAAGCGTATTGGAGCCGGACTGGACCGATTGGCTCGCACTCAACAGCAGATCCTAGACACTTTACTGAGTCATATTGAGGTGGTCACCACGAACCAGAGTCGCGAAGACAGCAAGCATGCGTCAGACTCTACACCCCCTTGCAATAATGCTCAGATGCAAAAGCTGCTAGAGGTCGCGGAGGCTCTGGAGAAGGAGCTGGAGACGCTCCAAACTCGATACCAGCGGGAAAAGAATGCTCGTGAGCAGGTCGAGCAGGTCAACCAGACGTTGACGCAGCAGTACGAGGCATTTAAGCAGCAGCAGCAGCAGGAACAACAACAGCCATTAGAATCAAACACAGATCGCGATGCCACACTACAGCATCCAGGGCGTTCGCACGGGACCAATCGAAAATCGCAAACTGAATCATCATCAGCACCCGCATTAGCAGAGAACGCGATTGCACCGTCCTCGTCCATTTCACGACCTTCCACGACGGTGCACGCCATAGCTGACGCCGCACAGCAGTCGAGAAGTGATCGACGAATACGTAAGCGAAGCGAAGACGACACGACAGAGAAACCCGCCTTGGCCTCCCAGCCACTGTCATTGGCGAGTCAGGTGGCTCCACGACCAGCACCACCACATCGATCCATTGCCGCCGCAGAGCCAGCGCCAATTCGGATGCTCTCCGCAAGACAGCTCGTCGATTTGATTCAATGTATCCTGGCCTCTAAGCGCAAGTATGATGCCTGCACCAAGCCCATTGGTGCGCCACCCGAAACCGTGGAGCAGCACATGTACACGTACTTGCTGCAGCGCTTTGGGCTGCAGACGCTGGCGATCGACTACGCCGCCGCGGTCTGCCGAGGATGCGAACGATTTGCGTCCTCGGAAAACGATATCGCTGTATTCCGCGCTCTGATAAAAAACCTCGTGGACGAGGAATTTATCGGCATCAAACGCAAGCTCGGGCAGGCACTGCGAGAGCTGTTGCGCGCTTATTTCCAGGCAAAATACCCGTTAAAGCAGGACACCGCCATCATGCGACTCGTGGACTCGCGCTTGCAAAACGTGATCCACGAGGCCGAGTGGGGTGAACTGCTGATCTATCTCTACGACCCGCATGATGTATGTACTGC
>JAADWT010000016.1:0-57905 GCA_023336285.1 Pythium grandisporangium
CCCCCCCCCCTTCTCTTTCTGTTTGGTTATACTTACTGTATTCGTTGTTGCGACTAGGGTGTGAGCGAGTTTAGCGAAGAGGCGATCGTCAAAACGGCCTCGACATCTCTTCCATCCGAGCCAGAACATCTTGAGATCGCATTGCGATCAGGAGGAGCGGTGCATTTGACGTGGGGCCCACCGTTCGATCGTGGGGGAAGTCCAATCACAAGCTACGTGATCGCATACTTTGTCGGATATAATACTTCCTGGGAGTACCAGCACGAAGTCAGTGGTGCAGAGGTGGGGGCATCGACGGACCATTTGTCGGCACGTGTACCTCGTCTTACTGCGAGCACGTCTTATGGATTTTTCGTGGTGGCGATTAACGATTTCAGTGCTTGCGTGGAGCCATCGACGTACCTTAACTATACCGCTGTGTTCACTACCACATTGTCAGTAACCCCGCCCGAGTCCCCCCATGCTCTTGTTGTATTGCGTTCAACGGCCGGGATGCAAATTATTCAATGGACGCGACCACTAGATGTTGGAGGGGTGATCGATATTTGGTATACGCTTTATGCACAGGATAACCCAGCAATCAGTGGTGTCATCCTCTATAATGGAACTGCCAACGAATTCAAACGAGGTAACCTGTTTCAAGCGCAGACATATGGCTACTATGTGGTGGCTCATAATTCGGCCGGATCCAGCCAACCATCGCGGACAATCTACGAGGCAACAGTCAGTGAAGTCACGAGGCCAGACCCGCCGGTTAATGTCAGGCAAGACATTAGCAACAGTACGGGCGGCTCGATCGTGCTCACATGGGAACGACCATTGGACACTGGCGGTGTGGTGGATCTTCACTATCAGGTGTATCGTGGTGAAGAGCCTCTTTTCCGTTTTGATATATTGTTCAACGGAACCCGGTTCATCGATAAGCAGGAACTAATGGCTGCCCAGGAGTACCCGTATTCCGTACAGGCCATCAATGAATTCGGACCGAGCGCGCACAGCGATTTATTACTCGCGTTCACGAAACCGGCAGGACCTCCTGCCCGACCTGAATCTTTATTTGTCGTTGACGAACGAGGCGTTTTAGTAGCAAAGTGGATGGCTCCCAGTGACACGGGTGGGGTCGATTTAGTTGGCTTTGAAGTTTCGTTTTTCGCCGAAGAGATACCACTATCGGGTTTGGGCTCAACCGTTCTGATTGTTCACGGCAATGACACCACAACTGAGGCTTCGTATAACTACTCCCTTGCAAATACCACCTACATCATCACGGTGACGGCCACAAACGGTATAGTACACAACACTAGTACATCGACTGCGTCCGTGTCGCTAACAACAGGACCAGCAGTCGTACCAGATGCCCCACCGCCACCAATTGTTTCCAATGTTTCTATCAACAGCATCACGCTACTGTTGAATCCTCCGGTACATATGGGTGGATCCCCGCTTCAGGCATTCAGGATCTTCCGTGATGGCATACCATTCCTTGATGTAAAGGCCACCGGTCCAGAAACAGTTGACGTTCCATCTCTATCTGCACGCACCGAATACACGTTCACATTGACTGCGATTTCGCTCCCATATCTAGGCGAGAGTGAGCACAGCGATCCCGTTCGAATCACCACGCTGCCTCCAATAGCGCCGTCCGAAGTCTACAACGTGGCAGCAATCGAACGCTACTCTGACTCTCTGCAGCTTGAATGGGAAGGACCAGATGATACGGGTGGGGGTAGCTCTTTCTTCATCGAAATTATCGCTACTGCCGTGAATCTGGAAGTCGATACTGTGGCAATGGCAAACGCACCACCCTACAGGCTTAGGGGATTGTCTCCGTCAACTTTATACAGTGTGCGTATGCGCGTAATAGGTGAAGGCGGCAATAGCTCGTGGTCGTCGGCACTATCCGTCGAGACGGACGTCAATACACGCGGTGTCGTGATGATCCGACCTGACCACAAAACAATATTTGAGAACGTATCGACTCTCTCAATCTCACTTATTCGTATGAATGGATCTGCGAGTACAATTTCCTGCTATTACGAACCTACAAACTTGGGAGCAGAAGGAGCTGCTGCGCTCGGTACGGATTTTGGCGTGCCAAATGATCTGTCCTCTCGCTCATTCACGTTTGCAGATGGCGAAATGGAGAAAACGTTCAATATCGAGATTTATGATAATTCCATCTATAATCCATCTCGAAGGCAGATAGAGCTTACGCTATATGACACGACAGAGCGTTCGGACAGTGTGTCGCCGCAGTTAGCGTTGATCGACATTATTGATGATGGAGATGGTGGACAGGTCCGGTTCGCAGCATCGACTGTGAGAACACTCGAGTCGGTCGGTTTGCTAGAACTCGCAGTACAACGAGTAGGTGGCGTCAGTTCAGAGGTCGTTGTTGAAATCGCGCTCGATCCCAGTAGACCCAATACAGCTACCCAGGGAATAGATTTTCAGCTGGTAACGACGCAAGTTCAATTAAAAGACGGCGCAACGACGGACCAAATCGTGGAAGTATTGATCCGGAACAACAACGTCTTTGATTATCCTTTCAAGGTGTTTCATCTGATGTTGACGGTTCTCAGTGGAAGTGCTGGCCTGGGCGAAAATAACGTGATCCAGGTGATAATCGAAGACGATGGTGATCGTTCAGAGCCTGGTACAATTAGGGACGGATCTGTGGTGCGTGCAACCGGTGGGATGTTGCGCTTGGTTTGGGCTGCTCCTGTAAATCAAGGAGGAGCAAACGCTTGGATTTCCAGATATAACATATCCGTCCAAGCCAAAAGCGAAGGCAAACAGCTAAACAAGATGACAACGGATAATACAACCACTTTCGATTTTGGCGGGCTGCATATTTTGACGTCGTACTCAATTCAAATATCAGCACTGAACGATATTGGAAGTGGTGTCAACTGTGAACCATTTTTTGGGATTACGACGACATACACAACACCAGGTCCGCCACAGGATATGAGTTTGCTTGGTTACACTGGAGGCATGCTCAACGTCACGATTACACCCCCTGTCGACCTTGGTGGAGCATCAATTTTGGGTTACTTGGTCTTTGTCTTTGACATTGAGCTTCGTGAATACACAGTACGTTTCTTTGAACAATGGTAAGGGCACAGGGCAATATACTCACAGTGTTGGTATGGCGGATGAACAGCTATCTTACAACGGCACCCAAAATTCAGAATCGACTGTGAGCCTGAGTGTTCCAACCGCAAATACTTCATATACAATCCAAGCGCAAGTACGTACTGAATTGTAGTTGCAGATGTACATTGGGTCCGAAACTTTATCTCCGCATTTCTGATTTTTATTATGGTGATAGGCGATAAATCGTGTCGGACCAGGGATGAACTCGAGTTCTGTCGCTCTAACCAGTGGGGCATTGTCGACACCAAGTCCACCAATACTTTACGAAGACAAAATCCTCGTTACTGGTGGTGCTGTTGGTATTCGATGGGATCGTCCACGGGATACAGGTACTGAATGTGGCTCCCTACCCAACAGCTGTGGCATTTCATAAATTATTTTCGGGCATGTTTTCTAATTTCGATGTCTAGGTGGATACGGCAAAAATCTCTCGTATATTTTCTACATCCGAATCTTTGGAGGCGATGGTCGATTCCGACGGGCTAATCAGCAAGTTAATAATGAAAATCACGCAACGATCCAAACGCTTAACGCAGAGATGGCATACGAGGTTATCGGTGTGACTGTACCCACCGTTCAGTCGGGCGAAGCGTTGGGAGATGGCACACTCGTTGTCGAAGAGAGTGCAATTTATTCGTCGAGCAGCATTTCAGACCAGTTGGTGGAGAACGGGTTTTTCGAGTTTGCGGTACGTAGGACTTATCACCAAGGGCGGGACGTAATGAACGAACACTTACACTTCGTATTGGTTTGGAGAGCAGGATTATTACTTTCAAATCAACTCGGACAAAGAGAAGATATCCAACGTTTTATATTACCGAACTCAAAGCTATCTCGAAATTGAGGATTTGCAAGGTACAGCCGAGGCTCCACTGACCGTGACTTCTAATATGGTGTACAATATATATCGGCGAGGTCCCGCCAGCAATCCAATTATATGCAAAACATCGATCCCGACCAATCCCGGTGCGCCACCACCACCCGTGCTTATCACGGCTACAGGTGGAGCTTTGACTCTTCGGTTGATTGCCCCCGCAGATACAGGCGGCGTTCCGATTCGAGGGTATGACGTGTATATTGATGGAAAGGCCATGGAGAACCCGTACTTTTTGAACAATCAGACGGAGCGGCGAAATCTGTTGCAGTTGGATATGACTGTTCAAGTTGGCGGATTAACGCCAGAGACTTCCTACGAATTTGTCTATGTGCCGCTAAACGACATGTCTCTATGTTTGCAGAGCTCTCCCTCGTTCAATCATCCTTCGCTTTTCAGCACCGGGACCGCATCGCTTCCTGGTGTGATCAACACTATTCGCCAAGACCGAGCAACAGGCGGTAGTGTCTTAGTGGCATGGGATCCACCAAATGATCGCGGTAGCAACTCCACATATTTTCAATTCCAACTCTACATGAGCGAAAGTCTCAACAAGCCTCGGTGGCTCCTCGTGTTCAACGGCACTTTGACGTCATCGTGGATAAAACAGCTCACCAAATCTACCGCGTACTGGTTTTACGTGACAAGCGAAAATGATGTAGGCGTGTCCACACCGTCAGACATCAAGAAACTAATGTCATCCGAGGTCTCGCCTCCAGGACCGACTGGGCCATTGGTGTTGCTCGCTGCGACAGGCGGGTTGATTAAGTTTTCATGGTATCCACCAGAGGACAATGGTGGTAGTGTGATAACCTATTATATAGTGGAACACGACTCCCAGCAGCAAAAGGTCCAAGCTCAAGAATTTTCCCTTGGTGGGCTCCTGCTAAACACGACCTACACGTTCACTGTATACGCCGGAAATGCATTGGGCACGAGTATTGACGGCACAAAGGAGACTTTCACGACTGCAGCGACAGCAACCATACCTAAATCGCCGGCTTCTATTGAGGTTGTTGCATCCTCCGGCGGTTCTGCGATTCTAGCTGTGGAGACTCCTACTGATATGGGAGGCGTCTCGTTGGACGCGCTTTTGTTTAACGTGTATGCAAACGGTGTCATCATCCCTTCTCAGTCAATTAAGCGTTTCTCAAGTTTACCATCAGTATCAGCTCAGGATTCGACAAGCTCCCATGGCTCATTACGTCGGCTAGTAGCTGATAGCGAGAAGACTGGGGACAATTACGATAACGATCAAGTACGCACGTTGCGGGTGAAAAATGTTGAACACCGGAGGCTCGAAGAAATCGATCCTTCACTGATATATATCCAAGCAGGAACCCTTCTCCCATCGACAGACTACTCCTTCACCATAAAAGTATCAAACACTGCTGGAAGTAGTACGCCCACTGAGCCATCTACTGGTACGACGGATATTGCTTCGGTGCCTTCAGCTCCTGAACCTCCTCAGCTTGTTACCACAACGGGTGGGTCACTTTCGCTCATTTGGGAGGCTCCAGTTGATTCTGGCGGCATGAGCGGCGTGATGTATGAGCTTGTCGTGACCAAAGACGAAGAACCGTTACAGCGGATTGAAACAAGCCAGCTCTCGTACATTGTGGGGAATTTGGAACCACTTACAGAATACACTGTGACTGTTATCGCTGTCAACGCGATTGGCCCCTCCGAGGAAAGTGCTCCAGTGGTCTACACAACGGTTATGGCGTCACCGCCGCTAGCGCCTCGAAACGCAGCGGTGCTCGATGCTGTATATAATGCTGTAACACTCTCTTGGGAACCGTGCATGGACTGGGGTGATGTTTTTGATGCGTTGGAATTCAAGTATCTCGTTGAAGTTACCGAGGCTGCAAATCTGTTGACAGTAATTGCCACGGCGACGGTCAGCACTGACGAATTACGGGCGACAGTAGATCACCTTAGTTCGGGCACCGAATACGCCATCTCCGTTGTACGTATAGATTGTGAACCCTGCCTTGATTGCTACATAACGTCATGTGTAGTGACCTGGTGTGGTGAATTGTTTACCATCGCCTGTATTCTCATGCGCAGCGCGGGTTGGCGAGATATGGGCAGCGAGGTCAAGCCAGTATGCCAGTATATTTTACCACAGTCCTACTTCCAGGGCAGCCCCATCCACCGATCATAGACTGTGGTAAGTTCCACGTGCACCTTATCCTTTTTTTTTTTCAATTGTGTTACGATTCTCACTCATTTTTTAAATGTGTAATGTATCCAGCTTCTACTGCAATCGTGACGATGCACTGGCAGGCATTGGCGATTGCGACTCGATACCGTTTGTATCGAGATCATGCGCACCTCATATATAGTGGGACAAACACGATTGCTGAGGACTCTTCCGTTGTGAATGGAGAGACGTATATCTACACTCTTGAGATTGATACTGAAGATGGACCTTCTGGTATCTCAAGTCTCGGGACAACCCATACTGTCAACGCGGTTTCGTCAGAGACCCTTGTTTGTGAAGGCGTGCATGGGATTATTCAATACACGGCCTACGCGAATTCAAATGTACGTACCTGGTTGCTAGAACCCGAGCTACCAACACAAGTGCTGCTCAATATGTCACGATTTTCTCTGGAGTGCGACCACGATGTTGTTCAAATCGAGTTCACGACGCCCGATAATCAAACCAAATCGCTTTGGAATGGTGGCTGTCACCGTGAAGGCGCATTCACTCTTGTCACTCCTGGTGCAGTCTCCAAAGTTGTAGTTCAAATGATAACCGACGCAAGTGTTGCTCTTGACGGATTGGTAATCGAGTACATCTTGGATAAAACAAATACGCTTGCGTCAGCTGGCAATCAACAAACGCGCATACCATGTCCAGGAACGACGGATAAATGTTCACAAAACGGAATGTGCCAGAACGGCAAATGTGATTGTTTCAGTGGGTTCGTTGGGGAGGACTGCAGCAACGTTGTTGTTTGTCCCAGCGATCTCTCGAGCTGTGATAACTGCGATCCTGTTTGCTTTCAGCCTCCCAGCAATATAATCGTCGTTAGTGTGACAGGAGACGACGTAAGAGGCACAGGGGCAATGATGGATACATCATCGGACGCTGGAACGGCTCCAAAGGCACTAAAATCACTTCACCGTGCATTAGAAATCGCGACGGCAGACCAGATTATTGTTATTTACCCCGGAATTTACACGTCGGTCCTCAATTGCGAGGTAGTGCTGGCCGTCAAAAACATAACGATTCGGGGGCTTAAGGGCGCGTCCGCTACCAAATTGGATTGTCAACGCTCTTACCGGGGTTTCTCAATCGCTCGGCATTCAGCAACGTTATACAATTTCACGATCCGCGGCGCCGTCGGCGAGTATGGAGCGGCTCTCCATGTAGTCGATAGCGCGCTTACTCTAAGCGGCATGGTGTTCGTTGAAAATGAAGCGTATATCAATGGTGGGGCAATTTTCGCCGAGCATTCCAACGTGAGTATGGTGACAACGCGTATCTCCAATAACGCGGCCATTTCGGGAGGAGGCATTTTCGCTGATGGAAGCTCATTCGAAATGGTTGGTTCTCGAATTGTATCCAATAGAGCAATGAATGGTGCGGGTATATACCTCCGCAGTACTGGCATGATCGTCGCTACAGGCGCAACCAGCGTGGTGTCCGGAAATACAGCTGTATCGCGCGGTGGTGGTGTGTTCGCTGGAAACGGAAACATCAACCTTTTCGGTTCCTTGATTATTGAATTGAATGCTGCCTCAACCGGTGCTGGGATCTCTGTGCAAATGGGAGCACTCACAACCGGCCAGGTAGCTATTAGGAACAACACTGCGTTGCACGATGGTGGAGGGCTGGCGTTGTTGGTCAACTCCACAATGAAAGCAACAAGTACCTCTATAGGCGGGAATGTAGCGAGTCGACGTGGCGGGGGGATTTTCGTGGTCTCCAACGAGACGGTGTTATTCGATACGCTTTCTCTGATCTCCTGGTGCAGTGCATGTACGTGTTCCATATGAATAGCTTATTTTTTGCAGACGTTCCATTCTAATCAAAATTTATGTGTTGCACCTTTTTCTCGTATCTGGGACAGCACTTGGCGCGGGCGTATACATGGAATATTCTTCTGCAACATTGATCGGCCTCTCGATAGGCTCATGTGCGGCCACTGAGATGGGTGGTGGTGTATACATCGCACAGAGTTCCCTATCAATAAGTGGGTTTAAGTTAAACAATTGTGCTTCGGTTCGTGGTGCGGGCATGGCTATCATAGGCGGAAGTACCGTCTCACTAAGTAACTCAACGTTGTCATCACACTCGGCTACCGTTGAAGGCGGGGGGATGTACGTTCAGGCAAGCATTGTGTTTGCTGAAGGCACTTCCGTAGTGGATTCGGTCGCGTCCACTAGGGGAGGCGGCGTGTATGTGACAGGAACGCAAAATGATTTAGGTGGTGTTACAATTGATCGGTGCTCTTCTATGAATGGTGGCGGATTCTATGTCGACAATGTCAAATCCTTGACGCTTTCTCGGTTAACGATCAAAGGAAACACGGCTTCAAATATGGGAGGTGGCGTGTACGCAAATTTGAGCTCAATCGTTGTGGTTGGAACAAAATCGATTTATAATAAGGCGCGAGTTGGCGGTGGTGTCTTCATCTTGAGTTCCAGTATCAATGGATCAATGCATCTCACGGGAAATTCAGCGGCAATCGGCGGTGGGATTGGTGCATCAGGAATGTGTAGGATTAGTGGGACTAAAGTCGTCGCAAATACCGCAGCTGCTGCGGGTGGTGGAATGGCGATTGAGTCTGGTACAATCGAGGTCCGCAATGTGACAGTTAAAGATTGCGCTTCTTTACCAGGCATTGGTGGGGGTGTATACATTGAGCGTGCCATAATTAAACATGCTGAACTCCGTGTCAGCAACTGCACAGCTACCCGTGGTGGTGGAATCTACGTCAACCACTCAACCGTAGTTTCATTACCAGTGAGCAATAACATGATGCCGAACGCTGAAATTCGAGACGTCTCCGCCAGTGACGAAGGTGGGGCCGTTTTTATTGCTGGTGTTGGAGTGCAAGTAAGCGATCTCTTCATTCAAGATGCATATGCTGCACGTGGAGGAGGGATCGCATCGCGATTTGCCGATGCATGTGCCATTAAACGTATTACTGTTGCGGAATGCTACGCGAGCGAGATCGGTGGTGGTGGTTATTTTAGCGAACTTGCCTCATGTGAGTTGGCCAATGTCACGATTTTAAGAAATTATGCAAAAGTGTCCGGAGGGGGTCTGGCCGTCGAGAATGGCGCTGCCGTGACACACTTTAATATCTCCATCGCAGACAATACTGCAGAGAGGTCAGCGGGAGGGGTCTGGCTGAACAGTAATGACAACACATTCGGAGGAACTTTGCTCGCCATGCGAGAGGACGTAACGATCAGCAGTCGTTCGCGAATCGAAAACAACATTATCTCGGATGAAGTTCTCGGACCTAACGTTTTCATCACCTGTGGTTCCCGTGCCTTTTGCACATTATCAGGGTTTACTATTGCTGGTGGTAATGTTTCCAAAGGAAGTGGTGGTGGGGTACACGTTTCCGGATCTGGCACTGCAACCTTGAAGGACTCGCTAGTTCAGAACAATACAGCCTTGTTGGGTGGAGGAATATTCTTCTCTGGTCGTGGAATTCTACAATTAATTCGTGTGGCACTCGTGAGGAACGATGGGCGACATTCTGGGGGAGGATTGCACGTGGATGGAAGTGACAGTATGGCGCCAACTCTCGTGGTGAATGACAGTGTATTCTATGGCAATGTTGCCTCAAACCAAGGTGGTGGAATCACGATGATAAGAAGTCACGTACGATGGAATCGGGTTGTAATGCTTGAGAATCATGTCAGTGATATGGATGGTACAGGTGGAGCTGTTCTGTGGACCGACCAAGCCGTAGGCGAAGCTCACGAAGTGCTGTTCGCGTTTAATCATGCCGACATGGGAGGAGCTGTTGCAATCACTGACGATTCTGAGATAAGTTTAATCAATACCGTGATGACAGCAGATGGTTCAGAAGTAGTAGATAAATGGGCATCGCTGTTTCTAGAAGTTGTCGGTCACCGCTTTGAGTCGATGAACAATGATCAAATGGCCACGGAAGATCTGATGAAATTATCTGAAACATCGCATTTCCAAGAACTATACGGTGGATTTGTCTACCTTGAAGGTGGCTCCTCCATCCTCAATTTGATATCCTCCAGTGTGAGTCATGGTCGTGCTAAAATGGGCGGAGCTGTGTATGTCACCGCCGCGTATATGAGTGCGATAAATTCCACCTTTCGGTTCAATTTGGCTACTGAGTCGGGTGGAAGCCTCGCAATAACGAACAACGGCACTGCAGATTTGACGACATCGAAAGTAGAGCACAGTGGTAAGTCCCATAAACAAGTGGTGAAGATTGCGATGTCACTGTGAATGCTTCGTCTAACGATTGATATTTGTGTTTATTTTGCGTGCTTGCCTTATAAAGCCTCTCAAAATTACGGTGGGGGCATTTTCGTACAAACTTCTGGATATGTGGAAATGATCAACTCGGAATTGGCGCATAATATAGCTGATGATTCGGGTGGCGGCTTATACCTTGATGCTGGTAAATTCATCTACGGAGTTCTGGATGCGACCACCGTTCATGGCAACTTTGCCAAAGGGAGTGGGTGTGGTACGTGCGTATGATCTACCCGGTTTGTTTTTCTGCCTCCTACGATTTCTAATGTGCTGGTATTACCCCTGTGTGATTTATGCTAGGTGTTTACGTTGGTCGGGACGCTTCTCTCGAATCTACGAACTCATCCTACTTGAACAATGGAAGAATGGCAGATACAGGGAAAAATGAACTGGGCGGTGGACTCATGGCTATCGACGCCTACTTGATTAATCTCGATGGTTGTACGTTTGAGAATAACACAGCGTTGATTGGGGGTGGCATCTTGGTTGACCGAAACACCACACTAAAGCTAGCAGCAACCGTATTCAGAAACAATACTGCTGATGTAGATGGTGGAGCTTTGGCCGCAACGATCAATACTGCCATGGGGACTGTGCATGTTCACAAATCGCGGTTCGAGCGGAACAAGGCCAGCAATAACGGTGGTGCAGTTCTCATCAACGATATGACTACTATGAGTATTACTAGCACGTCTTTTGCTGGCAATGAGGCCAAAAACAGTGGTGGGGCAATCTTTGTGACCGACTCCTCCACCACCCTAACTGTGACCAATTCCAACTTCAGTGGCAACGTTGGTTTGCTTGGTGGGGCCATTCATGTCGCGAACAAATTGGAGGTCACGGTAACGAAAAATACGTTTGAAAACAACGTTGCGCGCGAACGAGGTGGGGCGCTATTTTACCGTTCCATTGAGAACATTACAACGTCACACATCTTGTGTCTCAAGAATCAAGCGGCTAGTGGAGGGTGCGTATTTTGGAATATTCCATCAGATGAGGAATCGTCTAAATTGATGGTATGCACGGAATGTGACATGCGAGAGAACACCATGTATGACACTGCGACCAACACCCGGGATGTCAAGGTGCAGTGGTGGCCGGATCATGTGATCGATAGCATCGCTATAATGGAACACGAGGACAGGGAATCGTATAATGGCAGTGAACTCATGGATTCGCCAGAGATTGTGATCGATCAACAGTCTCTATGGCCACGACTAGCAGCCATCGATGCCTATGGACAAGTGCAGGTACTGGATAGCACGACCTCGTGCACTATCAAAGTAGATATGGATTCGAACGCTACGTCAACTGTGGGTTTGATCGCATTCTCGCCGACGCAATCGACTTCCTCTCTTGGGATTATCTCGTTTCCAGATGCAACATTTAAGGCGACTCCCAGCAGTACCCCGTATTCATTCACTATGTCCTGCAATCTTCCAGATAAAAGGGGGATTTCGTTGATGAAGGACGTTGTCATGCAACCATGTCCTGCCGGGTACTCAACTAACACTGGGTGCGTAGTAGGAGCAGTCTCTCTATCGGCGTAGCTTTAGAGTACATGTAGAAGACAACTCATATTTGTTTGGTTTGCATATGGATCTCGTGAAGTCATTGTGTGCGATGCCAGAAAAACAAGTACAGCTTGGACGGTATTAATTGTTATCCGTGTCCGGCTGTCGCTAATTGTGCCACATTTATTCGGCGCGCGAACGAGGACAAAGCGACCGAGTACGGCACACGGTCCCCACGCACCACGGAAGGGTTCTACCTGTATGCGGCTCCGTCGTCGCGAAAAGCCCAATACTGTAATCCGTCGGAATGGAAAGACACAAATCCTTGCAAGGATGTTGCGACCAAAATGGAGCATTCGTCGCAGAATGGTACTACTGCGAGGGGATCTGACGCGGATATCACCAGTATTATCCATGCGTGTGCGGTGGAGGCGACGTCGGCGTTCGAATCGAGCTGGCCCCCTGAACGTATTTTTGCGTGCCTGTCGGGCCAGTCATTTTATGAATGCGATGTGGAAAGTGCATGCGCAGCTGACATCACCGTCGAGCTGCAGGCTATGCAAGCTGCTAATATGTCGTGTAGCGAAGGGTACGATCAGGCAATATGCTCCGTTTGCGCAGCAAACTACAAGAAAGCCAAGGATGGAACCTGCCTTGGTACGTTGGCAAAGTTGTTAATAGGATGATGTTTGGTTGGCGGCTTGCTTTGCTTGATTGACTTACCCACTTCGTGATCATCCACACATGTAGCTTGTGTGGAAGTTAACAAGGAAGCACGGCAGTCGCTGCAATGGCAAAACTTTGTTATTCCAGTAGTGATGTTCTTGGCCATCGGTGCTGGTATCATGGCTATCCGAGTCTACCTGTGTGATTTAACCGAGATTGCGTTGCTCGAGCAAGCAGAGGCTGAACGTCGATTACAGCCGCGCGAAGAAGGAACAAATCGTTCGAGCATTATCAGTCGCGCAAAGGAATTCATGTACTTAATGTACGACTACCTTACGGACCGTGCGGCTAATTTGAAAGCATGGCTCAAGACTCGCGTCGGACGCCTTCGAGGTCCGAAAAAGAAGCGAGCAAAAACGCTCTTTGGTCACAACGTTGTTCCACTGACACGGGGTTTTGTGATCAAGCCGAGTAAAATCAAAATCTTCGTCGGATTTTTCCAAATCTTTGGCAACTTCCGCGAATCTTTTGTGATTAAGTGGTCTGCCGACGTGAAGAAACTAATGGACTACACGGGGCAACTAAATCTGGTACCGTACATATCTTCGTCCTTGGAGGCACCGTATCAATTGCTGGGAATTGACACGGGTTGTATTCTGTTGATTGATGCAGGATATGGTCGCGATCGCTGGCATTGATTGTGTCATCACCAAAAACTACTATTTCGACTTTACGTACGTCCAAACACCCTGCTCTCGGAATTCAATTTCAACCAACTCACGGTTATGTGGCTTGTTCATGTATCGTGTATAATTTATTCATTACTATGAGTCTAGCGTAACTGTGGTGATCGTGACTATCGTACTGGCTGTCATAACGTATTTCCTCCGCGTTGGCATGCGGAGCTATCAGGCAAAACTTGATCTAATTCCTCGAAATTGCATACAGTGCGGAGTACCCGTACTTGAACGGGAGAAACTCCCCACTAGTGACGTTTCCCTCAACCCCTTCGTCATGATCCGTACGTGGCTGCATCGCTATTGGCGTCGTAGACATGAGAATGAAGACGAGAAAGCGAAAGAAGGTCAAAATGCAACTGGCAACATTGGCATGTCCCAAGTATGTACGCCTCACCTGGGGCTATTCAAATCAAAGCACGACGAGTGCCCCACTACACACAAACTGAGCGACCGCATTCTGGACCGTACCATTCGCAGTAATCTACGCGTGTGGCAAGCGCGCGTGAAATTGCGCATGAACTACCTTACCTACCGCAACAAATGTGTCAAGCTCTACTGCTGGATCGCTCTCATTCTCTATCCAAATGTGTCCAAGACAATTCTCACGATTTTCAACTGCCAAGAAATTGGTGATACGTACTACTTGGCGGTGGATCGTCGCATCATTTGCTACGATGCCCGATGGGCAATCTTTGGGACAGTGGCCGTTGTTGGTGTCTGTGTATGGGTGGTGGGCATCCCGTTGTTTTTCTGGGTGGTCATTCGCATGGCGCAAAATCGTGGAGTGGATGCCCGTATGAAGCTTCTTGTCCCTGGCTCGGTGCAGCGGAAAAAGTGGCTTCGCGAGGTTGAGCGCTATCATAAAGACGAGGGCATTGTTGTCCGTCATATGAAAAACCATGAAGTTCAAAATGAAGAACTTGAGAGGTATATGAAGCACAAGAATCTCAGTGTAAGTGAGTTCGTGGTCCGAACTCGCGCTGCTTTTAGATTCGTGAATTTGCGCCCTTCTTACATGATTTACCTATGTAATATGTTTCTGTACGTGTAGGATACTACCGTGGAAGCGCGGTTGGGTTTCATCTACGCGGACTGTACGTTGTGGAGTATTCTAAACTCAATATTGGTGGATTTTAGATCTGACGCTTGCTCCTCCCCTCCTCGCCGTTTCCGAGCCCCTTGTGTGTTTGTATGTTTCGCTCAGATTCACAGAAGTATTGGTGGTTTGAAGTGATTGATTTATCGCGCAAGCTCTTCTTAAGCGCCGTGATTGCGTTTGTCAAGCAAGGCAGCGTCGAGCAAGTCTTGATCTCGATCTTAGTGTGTCTCGTGACCATGTGGTTTATTCTTTTTTTCCAACCGTACGGGGATCACTCCGACAACGTTGTCGCGAGTATTACACAGTTCCAACTCTTCATCACCCTTTGGCTGGGTGTCATGATCTCGCTTAATAGCATGCACAGCGAATCCCTCATTGATCAAGATTTGCTCAGTGCCCTGCTGATTGGCACGTGCGCTGTGGTGACTCTATTTGGTGTTGGAATGGTCATCCGTGATGGTATCCTAGAGGCACGTCGTCCTATTAACACGGACAACCCGATCCAAAAGGAAGTTCGCAAATACTGGCGCCTGGCGTACAACTTTGCGCACTACGAGGTCCAGAAGCAGAAATACGGTGGACTGAGCTTTGAGCATTTCAGCGTACGAGCAATGCTGGGAGCAATCCGCCATGCCCAAAATCTTGAAAATGCAGCGCACGACGAGACCGACATATTGCGGCATGCCATGCAAAGCAACTAGCTTCGGTCGAGACTGGTAGTCTGAACTCGATTCGTCCAGGAACTGTAGCGACAAGTGACAAAAGAAAAAAAAGGAAAGAATAGAAAGGTAGTTCGAGTGTGCGTCACGACGACACCGAGGATGGGGCAGCGAAAAAGGGCGCGTTAGGAAGGTGAATCCATTTTACATACAGTCTAATCCATGCAATGAACATTCGTTCGCTAGTGTTTCAATAACACAGGAACTAGCATCCGGTGGTTGCAAACGCGGTGGGGGTGTGCGAGTGGATTTAACGGCGCGACGCGTTTCCTCCATGCCGACGCCCCGACCGGGAATTATCCCCCATACCATAATGACACACATGACACTCTGGTGTTTTCCAGTGGTATGCCCCCGCCAATAGATCAAACCCGACGGCATATTCGGCGCAATACCGATCAAACAGCGCCTCCCATTCCCCCGCCGTCACAATCTCGTACTGCGTAGATGAGCTGGCCCCCAATCTATGCGGTGTCCATCGCAAAAATAACAATAACAACAACGACCCAACACGCAAGAGCATGAGAAGAACAATCAGTATGATAACATCCCATACAAGTGGTATTCATCCTCGCACGTACGCTTGTGTAGCCTGCAGTGATGACTCGAGCGAGAAGCCGGACAAAAACATGGTGATATACGCTGGCACAATGTTGCGTTGGTGGGCATGACACACCAGCTCGGCATTCAGCACGGGGCCCGGCTCGTCATCCGCTTCGCTGCGCACGTATTTGCGCCATTGAACGATCCACTTCTTGGGCACGAGATAAAACGAGCGACTATTCACATGCTGTAACGACAAGAGCGTATTCCCGCGCGTCGAGGCCGGTGAGAACAGCTCATTCGGGTATCCATTCTTGCGTAACAGCAGATCCACGAGCTCCGTGGAGCCGGCGATTTGCTCTTCAAACCGGTCCTGCCGCTCTCGTTCCGCCTGTCGATTGGCTTCATCCTGTTCATGGAGACAGTCAATGCAATCCGATGTACTATCCGCTGGGAACCCTCGCACATCCGTGGCATACAGCGTCAGCACGTGAAATGCGCTGCGCGAGACCGTCACCCGTCGCGCACGGGCCACACAGAGCGCGCGAGGGAGGAGATGCGCATGTGCACAGACAATCATCTTGCTCGCGTCCCGCGTGGCCTCCTTCTCGGAATCCTCAAAGAACGTCGGCAGCAGTTGCGCCTGCTGCTGCTGATCCACTGCCGTCATTGTCGTCGTCGTCGTCGTGGTCTTCTTCTTGGTCTTCTTCGTGTCGTTCAGTGAACTCGCATGCCGCAGCTTTTGCTGCTTCTTGCGGGTGATACGGAATTGCTGGATGTAGTGGTCATACGCCTGGCATCGCTTCTTCCATGCCACGGTCCAGGCTCGCGCCAGGATCACTGGCGAGCCGTGACCGCTACAGCAGTGTCCCTGGGCAGGCTCGGACGAGAGTAACGCCGTGGTCAGCACGTGCTTGACACGCAGCGCCTCGCCGCAGCGCAGTGTGAGCGGCGTGCGCGGCCACAGCGCGTCATCGTGGCGCAGGAACGGGAGCACATCGCCAAAGCGGCGCATCACGAGCTGCTCGATGGCTGTTCGCACGGCCAGCTCATGCGGGCGAAGAGAGCGGCACGTGCTCGTGATGCAGGCGATCTCGCTGGCCGTGAGCAACGCGAACAGGTGCGTGAGCGCACCCGTTGATACGTGCTCCATGCTGGACGGTTGCAGTCGGTCGCTTACAGAGATTCCTTTGCCATGGACCAACCGCTCGAACTCTCGGACTCGTACTCGTATTCGTGTACAGCCGCTGACTACAGTGTATTGGATCACAGAGATAGGGAACTTCATTCATGGTTTAGGAGAGTGTTGGTATTAACAGTTGCGCCGCGTAAAGTACGACCTGCGCACCGGTTAGGTTCGATTCTGTAGTTGCAACACAAGACGGTCAAAACACATGCCCGAACGAAAACCACGGGAATGCACCCCCACCACCATCGCTATGCCGATTGATGCGGAAGATGACGCATGCGGCTACTCGTTCTCGACACAGCTTGTGCCTGTCACGAGTGCATGCGCACCGCTTCTGGTATCGCTAGCGGGTGCTGCTGCTCAGCGCAGTGTTGTTCGCGTGCGACCGCGCTTGCTTCACTATGTGGAAGATGGCAAACTCATGGTGCGCAAGTGATCTTGAGTGCGATGCAGAATTGGTGGTGTGCTTTTGCTGGGATCAATGACCATGACCGTGATCGTGTTTCTGTGTGTATGCGTGTGCGTTTGCGGCCAGTGCGTTATCAAATCAGCTGTCGCGATCACGGGTGTAGATGAATGTGGAAAGCCCCACAGTGATGCCTCTGCTTCGGCGCAGCAAGACGTAGTGAACCTCTTGGTGGCAACGGCGAATGGAGAGATTTGGATCGTTACCTTGCCACCGTCAAGGCTTCCTGCCAAACTCATCGTACTAAAGCACACACCAAGGTACGAGTCGATGGAAGTCATGTGATACAATTGTAGAAAGCTCATGATACTGACGTTCGTCACGTTCAATGCTAATGTGGTCGGATAGCGATAACACACGCAACGCGAATAACAAGTGGACTGTTGGTTTACTCAATCACCAAGTTCCAGGTGTGCAGATCGTTCTGTACCATCAGCAGTTGCAGGCAATGGTGTGCACAAGCCTGCTGACGCCGACGACGGTATTCTCCAACGCGTTGGCAACAAGCTCTTCTGATTCGACCACGTCTAGCTTTGAGCTTGTCGATCTTGAGGCCGATCAGTCGACGTGTTTGGTTGTACTGGATGCGCAATCGGGAAAGCGGAGCCAATTGGTGGGGCAGTTGATCGCCGCTATCTCGAGTAATGATCAAGCATTGTTAACGTCGGCCTCCGGACTGGTCATACAAGGCGATCTGGATGGCAGCATGCAGATTGCGCTCGTAGATATGTACCAGCGCTCGTGTATTGCGCATCGCGAGCTTCTTCGTCTACAGGAGCCAGTGCAGTCAATTATGCCGTGTCGGGTGTCTTCTTCTAGCGAAAACCACGATGCTCTACTTATTCTCGGGGCACGTGGTGGTTTCGCGATTTGGTGTTCAAGCACTGGTCATGCGTTGCACAGCCGATTCGACGAGCCAATTTTATCTGCCACTGTTGTTGGTCAACCTGTTGATGCGCTTGTCTACGTCTCAAAGGGAGGAACGTTCGCTCTCCCACTCGAAGATGCTGTTCGCGAAATGAAGAAGAATGTTAATCCATTGCCCGACTGCACACTTGGCCAGTACGCTGCGCAGCTACCAATCCCATCGGTACGTCGGGACGGATACTATCGCGTGTACTTTGATTATGGCGCTAATTGTTTTGATTGCCTCCGTACTGTAGGGTGTAATCCAAGTCACTTGTGGTGCATCCAAGACAGGAGGGTTGTCGTTGCTGTGTCGATCAGGTCGTCTCATCACATACCCGCCCGCTTATTGGCGAACACTTGTCCAACCTCTCCTACGTCCGCTCAATACTGCGTCCGATGCTTCTGACCCCAGTATCAACGAAGTGCGTCTCAAATTCTTGCTCAATGAAATCAACCGCATCTCCACTCAATCAGCAAAATTCCAAACAGCGTCGAACCAGACAGATGCATTACTCCGTCAAGTGCACTCTGCATTGCAGTTGTTGATACTTGTACAAGACGTGGGTGCTGACTCCGTGATTGACTGTGAACTCTGGTTTGATTTCGTCAGTAGTGGATGGAATGCTCAGTCCAAGTGCCTCCGACTTCACATCTCCGTTCAGCTCAAATCAATTCCTGAGTCAATAATGGCGTCGCTGTCATTATGGCAATTCGCAGTTGCTGTACGCACCAACGAAGCAAGTGTATCATCGTTCTCGTTTCCATTGACGGATTGTATAGCTGGCAAGCAGACCATCCAGCTCGACGAGCATTTACTCACGCAACAAACCAGTGGAGTTGTACGTGTGACATGCCACATGCTATTTACACCGGGGCTTATGCCGCATCCGTCAACCAGATGCGATTCCTCGGGTGGTAAAAGCGTCCAAATGGATAAGCTGTTTGCGCTTTCGATTCCGGTTGTGGATAAGTATGAATGCCACCTTATCCAGTTAAGCGAACCGTGTCCGGCTGACGCATTTCCATTGAACCCGACGATATTACGTGAGAGATTTTCCCACGATCATGGCTCAATTGTACCTTGTTCGTCTCCGCCAGAAGGACAAGGAGCGCGATGGTGGCCGGCAGCCTTGGAATACGCTACCGAATGTGGAGTTGTTTTCCCTCCAAATGATTCTGTCGAGGCACTGAAGACTGGGGATACCAGTGCTCCGTTGCGTGTGGTGGTCCGGATCGCATGCAACGTTTCTACTGAGGTTGATACTTCCGGACTGAAGGAAGAAACAGTATTGGGTTTGCTTCAACGGTTGCTCAACGTGACAGCCGACGAAAGCCGACTTCGGCAATGGCGAACTGCGTGTCGTATCCAAAGTGGCAAGTGGTGGGTTGGAATGACGACCTATACCGGCAATTTAGTCGTGCTCAAATTCGCCTCCATTGCTAGTGAAATTGGTGAAGTCGAGCTCACAATCCAGACGAGTAATGTAGCCGACCTGGCAGCGGTAAGTGCTCCATTCACAGTGGAAGATGGTCTTGTGCTACTTGAAGCACATGACAAGCATGATTTTAATCTTGCGAAAATGTGAATCTTGTTTCCGGTGGTGGGGGGGGTCTACAGATGCGAGCTCTGGTGGTTGACATATTCCAGCGTGACGGTGGATATGAGTCGAATCATAAGGAGTTGGCGCGTGCTGCACTCGCTTTGGCATCTACTCGTCACACGTTGGGAGACCTAGAGTCCATCGTGAATGTACGTCAACTTGGCTGCGCCATTCGCTGTCCTGATTTACAATTCATGTACCCGGTACTCAGTCAGTCCGATGGTCCTATTGCCACTCATCTGGTGATTATCTTTGAATATTCCACAGGACATTGAACACAAGATGCAGACCGCATTGGGGAGTCATGATTCGGTTGCCTGTGTCGATGAAGTCTTACAGTTGCTGCTTCGACTCGCTAGTGCTGAAACACGCACTCTCGATTTGTATTGGCAGTCTCGAGATACCCTCAGCCGACTAGCCATTTAGTCATAATCGCATATACAATCGCGTCGACCCTGCATTCGCCAACACGTCCTTTGCTCCTTTGGGAATTCAGTACGTGGCCCAACACGTATATATATGATGATTGATTCGGATGGTGATACATTACGTGTAGATAAGTGAATGGCTCGCTCCCCGTTGACGTTTCCTGTGCTCCCTGAGCATTGCCTACAGTTCTTCTGTTGGTAGACTGGGCTGGTCGCGCAGTGTAGCCTTCTCCGCGGACGACGATATGGAGTACAATCGCTGCCATATTCAAGCATATGCAAAGGTCAGAGTGTCAATGTCAAATAAACGGAATCACAAGCGATTTGTTTTCGTACGGCAGCCATTGAGACACGGTGCATACCTCAAAGTATCGTGGCGCACGCGATGGCCAAAGCAGATAGATGAGCGCAGCATAGACAGATGCATCAATGCTGATGGAAACGCCCGCGACGATTTTTTCGCGTACCCACGGCGACAAGATGGAGGCCACCAATACAACGACGGGGAGCGCAAGGATGTAGACGGCAAACAAGGCGCCAATCCGCAAGAAGAAGCGTCGCTTGGCCCTGGCCTCCTCGTACGCGCGTGTCTCCAGGATCGTCGTGACGAACCAGACCAAGACACTGAGCTGAAGCGCACAGATCCCCACACCGGGCCATGAATCATAAATGTATAGCGTGGATGCTGGGTCGAGCCAGACGAGGTACCACATGGCCATGGAGAGGTAGAGTCCCAGGATGGAGAACATGAGGCACGTCAGCTTGTCCTGTCCATTCAAACTGACGGCGTTGATGGTCCATCCCTTGGCAATGAGCATGGCCAGCAGGATCGTGCCGACGCGGACGATGACGTGAAGGATCTCGGCCGTGTATTCCAGCAGGGGGGCACCAACCCCATTGAGCGTGAGCACGTAGAAATGCAGAAAGTGAAGTGCGTTCGTGATTGAGAAGAAGAACACGTTGATCGTGAGCACTTTCATGATGGGGTGGAAGCTCTCGGACTGGCGAAGCCCGCGCACGGCCAGCATCTGCACGGCCGCGGCGATGCCCGAGAGGAGCATCACGATGCCGTAGATAACGGGCAGTCCCTGCTGATGCACGGGCAGCTCACTGCCGTCCGCCTGCGTTAGGTGCAGGTCATACCATGCCGTGAAGTAGTACTGCTTGAATTTAGCCTCCGTGATCTGCACAAGCGATGGCTCGTAGGCATCGCCACCGGGCACGCAGCGCGCCAGCGCGAGGTACCAGAACCGCGGGCGAAGGTGCTCGTACACATTGAAATCGAATGAGAAGGTCGCTCCATGGGTCGCCATGGCGCTGACGTTGTAGACCATCTTGGCATGCGCCCGCGAGAGCTTGCAGTGGCAGCCGCAGCGCGGGTGGTCCATGATGTAACTCCAGAAGAGCTCCTCATCGTCGTAGATCGCTAGCTGCACGTCTGTGGCATCGGTCTCGATGTCGCCCGCGATATGCTGATGGTTGGTGAATGAGTGCAGGGTATCATCGTGATGGACATGAGTGGAAGTGGCTTTAACATGAGGTCGTGTGGGCTAAACGCTACGAACGTACCCCGGCGACCTCCTGCAGCGTGGGCTTCCACGCGAAGCTAAACTTGCCAATGTATTGGAACTGGCGGCCGACCATGAAGCCCGAGAGGATGGTGGCGTGGACCGTGACGCAGCCCATTGCGATGGACATGGCGAGCAGGAGAAGCATGGTGGTGCGCGGCGTCATGATCGTTGGTGATGGATGCCTGGGTTGTACTAGAAGATATGTAAATACTCTTGCTGTGAGAAGGTTTAGGCGGAGGGCAGCGATGGGAGTTGGGGGAGGCGAGGAGGAGGATACACATTGTGGAGGAGAGAGGAGAAAGAGGTGACGAATCCTCGCACATGTGACGGGCAGGGGGAGAAGATCTCGATATTGCATTTTATGGAAAACTATTAGATTTGTTTTCAACCCATTTCGTGGTAAAGCACAAACTTCAAGTTACCGGTTGTCTACCGGTGAAAGTAGCGTTTGATAGGTGGGGCTGGTCTGATGTTATGACTGGATGACGTGTAGTGAATGGACATTCGTTTCTTTCCGTGGGTGGGCGTTGTGGCTTCCACTTTTCTACAGCAACTGCCTGGGTTGGTTCTCTCTTTCTCTTCGTAAAGCTTTTCCTTCTCTGCCGTCGATGGCTTGCTTCGCTCAATTCTTCACCCAGCAGGGCGGAGAAGTGAAGCCATTTCAAGTCACCCCATGTTTCAACTCGTGGTGGCATTCCTCGGAGAGCCACAATTGCACGATGAGAATGAAGATTCCTGGGGAATATTGTCACTTCACGCGGTTTGATTGGCTGGATTGGAGAGGAAACACGAGGCACAGCCCACACGTGGGCGGGTAGGGTAATCATACGCTCTGGACTCTGGATTCTACACCATAAATTGGATTAGGGGTGCTGAAATTCCAGCTGGGGGCATTTTTGCCGTGCCAAAATCCCTCGCGCAATGATCATTCCGATTGGACAGTGGTTTTGTATACAGTGCGCGCCACCTTTAGTGACACACAACTCTGCGAACGAAGCGGCTTCGTGGCTTGTGCGCTGAACAGGTTGGGAGGAGAATGACTTCGCTCCCATGGGCCTTCCTGCCTACCAACTTCGCAGACAATTGGCTCACTTGAACCACGTGGCAAAGGGGGCTTACCTCGCTCTTCTCCTTCCTCGCCTTCATCCTCCATCGTCTTCCTTTCCGCTGACCGACTCGGCTCCTGGCTCCTGCGACGTCACCCCAGACGTCGAAACAATAGGAAGCCAAGCGGCATCAAAAGTCCCGCACATACGTACAGTAAGTATTATACACACACCGCGTAGACCAAAAACAAGCCCGTCGCCAAACGCCAAACACCCTGCGAGTGTGTGTGGTGTGGTGTGTCTGTTTGTGTACGCGTCGCTCGTGTACGTGCACGCGCGCACACCATCGTCGTCGTCGTCGTGCATTTGGTGGAGCCGTTGTGTGCGCGTGCTCTCTACGGCCGGCAGAGAGCAACCTGGACTCCAGGGTGGTGGTGGTGTGTGTGTGTACAACCGCACAACCCCTTGCCCGTCCGGCGAAACTTCCTTCAGTACACGACCCCACCACCTGTCACCAGCCCACAGGCCCCGTTGCAGTCAATCGCCAACTGGCCACCTCCTTCCAATAAAAGCGGGTGGCAGAGCCTCAACCCCCGACACCCGGTGTCGTTCGTCCCAGTCAATCTCCTCCCTCCTCGTTCCTCCTCCCCCCTCCCTCCCTCCTCCTCCTCCTCCACGGGAGAGCCATCTCGAAGCCCACCAGCAGCGCCACCATGCGGCGCGCCGAGGAACTACAGGACTGGATCGCGCAGGTGACGGAGCAACCGGTGGAGGACGAGCATCTCTCGGTCGTGCTCCAGGACGGGCAATTACTCTGTCTCCTCGCCAACGCCGTGGACCCAAGCGCCAACCTCAAGGTCAACAAGCTTACGACCGTCTTCCACTCCAAGGCCAACGTCCGCGCGTTCCTCGACTGGTGCCGACGACAGGGCATCCCCGAGCCGGATCTCTTTGACGTGGACGATTTATTGGACGGACTCGACTTTGTCGCCGTTGTCACCACGCTCTCGATCCTCTACGACAAGTACAGTGTGCGCTACTCCGAGTTTGAGTTTGAAGCCGACGCTGGCGCTGACGAGAACCCGCTGTCGGATTCCGAAAGCTATACGTCCGAGACCAGTAGCAGCAACCGCCCCACGACGCCCACTACCCTGGACGACCCCAGCCAGAGTACTCCTTCTTCTACGACTACGAGTCCTACCGACGGTGCGCCTCCGCCTGGAGCTGCCACCAAACTCACGAGCTTCATGATGTCGAGTTTCCTCAACCGGAAAAAGGCCAAGCCGCCCACGCCCCGGTCTCCGGCCGGTACGCCACCCAGTACCCCACCGCCATTGACTGGCGCAAAGGGGCCGGCCACCCCACCACCACCAGCAGCAGCACCAGCAGCACCAGCGGTGCGGACCCGTACGGATACCGCGGGTTCCAACAACTCCCGTCTGAATGCGTTCCTGAGCCAGGTGCCGGCATCCCACGAGAAACCGCTCGAGCATGTGGGGCGTCCCGCGGGGCCGGCCAAGCGACCGAGTAGCCGGCAGATCCCGCCGCCGCCGCGGTCCCCCGTGGCGTCACGGGGCAGGGCCACGCCACCGTCCACACCGCCACGGCAGGCGCCATCCACACCGCCCCGGACGGAAAAGAAGGTGAACGACGGTGCGCGGAACAAGTTTGCCGCCTTCATGCGCGCCAACCCTCCGGCGCTGGGCGAGACGGACGCCGTGGCGCCATCCACACCCCCACGCAAGCCCATGCCCGTGTCTGTGCCGCAGGACCAGAGCTTTGCGCAGCGCAAGGCCATGTTCTCGCCCAAGAAGGCCGCCGCCGCGAAGACGGTGGGGCCGAATAATCCACCACGGTCCGCGCCATCAGCACCGGCACCATCAGCAGCATCAGCAGCATCGGCAGCATCCGCATCATCCGCACCGGCATCGGCGCCAATGCCAGTGCGCAAGCCCAGCGCGGGGACGGAGAACAACAAGCTGCGCAACTTTATGTCCCAACAGCCGAGCTCGACGGGGGCGAGCACCAAGGCGCGCTCGGATTCGTCGCAAAGCAAGTTGGCGGCCTTCCTGGCCACCACGAGCGTGGCGCCCAGTATTTCACGAGCGCCATCGAATGCGAGTAGTGCCCGGGGACCGGCGTCGGCGCTGTCCTCGTTCCAGGCCAAGGTGGGTGGCAATGGTGGCGCTGCCTTTGCACCGCGTGCACCGACGCCACAGGCACCCGCAGCGGTACGCGCCAACGGTGGTGCACACAAGCCCCTGGTTCGGTCCTCGGGGCGCTGCACGTATGTGCGCAAGCGTCAGACGTACTGGCAAAACCGGCCCAAGCGCGTTCATTTCAGTCTTGAGGAGAAACGGAAGCTGTTTATGAACAATCAGCTCGAGCTGAAGGAGGAACAGCTTCGCCAGGAGGCCCTGGGCGAGGCAAGTGCCAAGCAAAACCTGATTGTGCCCGGGGTGCAGTGCTACGTGCCGGACAAGGAGGAAGTGTGGATGTTGTCCGAGATTGTGGATTACAATGACCGAAGCAAGCAGGTGACGATTGATGCCACGCTCGACTCGGGGGAAACGGAGCGCCGTGTCGTGGATCTCAAGAACCCGGATATTATTCGTGCTGTGGGTGGCCCGTCGGCCACAGAAATTGAATCGCTTCCGGTAGCAATCTTGCATGATACGGCGAGCGGTGTGGAAGATATGCGATTGCTGCGCTACTTGAATGAACCGTCCATCTTGTTCAACCTGAAGCAGCGTTTCGAAGCGTCCAAGCCATGTAAGTGTTGTTGCCTCAACTGCGTGCGCTCTTGCTGGGTCTGTCTGCCTTACTAAATCACTGTTGCTGTTGTTTTGTTTCTTCTGAAACATTGTAGACACGTACACGAACGATATTGTGATTGCTGTGAACCCGTACAAGTGGATCGATGGCCTGTATGGCGATCACCTCCATGATCCGTACTTGCACAAAGAACGCGATACTCTCCCTCCTCATGTATATTCCACCTCAACTGCAGCCTACAAGCATTTAAAGGAACACGAAATGAATCAGAGTATCCTCGTCAGTGGTGAGTCCGGCGCTGGTAAGACGGAGACGACGAAGATCGTGATGAACCATTTGGCGAGTGTGGCTGGTGGTCGCAAAGACAAAACCATTGCGAAGGTTATTGATGTCAATCCTCTGCTGGAATCTTTCGGTAACGCGAAGACGACACGGAACGACAACAGTTCACGGTTCGGAAAATTCACGCAGCTCCAGTTCAACCAACGTGGAAAACTAATTGGTGCAAAGTGTGAAACGTACCTTCTCGAGAAATCGCGAGTCGTGTCTATTGCTGATGGTGAACGCAACTACCACATTTTCTACCAAATGCTAGCAGGTTT
This sequence comes from Pythium grandisporangium, assembly GCA_023336285.1. Lineage (NCBI taxonomy): Eukaryota > Oomycota > Peronosporomycetes > Pythiales > Pythiaceae > Pythium > Pythium grandisporangium. The sequence continues at coordinate 26,395 of JAADWT010000016.1, forward strand.
CTCCAAACGGGAGCAGGAAGAGCTTCATCTCGATTCGTCGATCGCGTATCAGTACAGTGGTGCACTGAGCGCTATGAAAATCCCCGGTCTTGACGATGCAGAATGGCTAGAAGGCACGCGCAAGTCCCTCTCACTTATTGAAATGAACGCGAATGATCAGAAGTCTTTGTTCCAGATTCTATCGGGAATTCTGCTTCTGGGTGAGGTTGATTTTATGGAAAGTGGTGAGAGCGGTTCCTCAATCTCGACCACGAAGGAACTGTCACACGTTGCGGAATTGTTTGGTGTACCAAGTGAGCGAATCCAGGAAGCGTTATGCAACCGGACTGTGATCACCCGAAACGACGCTGTTACCGTGCCGCTGGATCCAGTGGAAGCCGTGGAAAATCGTGATGCTCTGGCAAAGACCATCTATTCAAAAATGTTTGATTGGATGGTGCAGAAGATCAATATCGCCATCAGCTCCGACGAAAACGAGATTCATGGTCAAATTGGTGTCCTGGATATCTTTGGTTTTGAAGATTTCGCACAGAACGGGTTTGAGCAGTTTTGTATCAACTACGCGAACGAAAAGCTGCAGCAAAAGTTCACGACTGATGTGTTCAAGACAGTTGAGGATGAATACATTCGCGAAGGGCTCGAGTGGGATCACATTCAGTACCAGGACAACAAAGATATCGTGGACATCATTGATGGCAAGATGGGTATCATCGCATTGATGAACGACCACCTCCGTCAGCCACGCGGGACGGAAGAAGCGTTGGTGAACAAGTTCAAAACGAACCACTACAAAAAGAATAACGAGGTGTCTCCGCACATCGACTTTCCTAAGGTCAAGCGAACTCAGTTCATCATCAACCACTACGCTGGTTCTGTGACGTACGAAACGGTTGGATTCATGGAGAAGCATCGCGACACGTTGCAGAAGGACTTGCTTGACTTGCTACAGTCTAGCAAGACCAATCTTCTTGTTGAACTCTTCCGTGATTCGGAACCTTTCTCTGATGGAGGGCGCTCAAAGTCGGTGGTCAAGAGTCTTGGTACTCAGTTCAAGTTCTCACTGAGCCAGTTGATGGAAAATATTTCGTCCACGAATTCTCACTACGTTCGTTGCATCAAACCAAACTCGAACAAAAGCTCGACCGAGTTTAACAATAGCATGATTGTGGAACAACTCCGATCTGCTGGTGTTGTCGAGGCGATCCGTATCACTCGCTCGGCGTATCCGAGTCGGCTCACACCACAGGAATTGGCTTCGCGATACTGCATCATGTTCCCGCCCTCCATGCACAGCAAGGATGTTCGCAGAACGTGCTCAGTGTTTATGACTGCCATTGGCCGCAAGGCGCCATTGGAGTATCAGATGGGTAACACCCTTATTTACTTTAAAAACGGCGTCATGGAAGAGCTCGAGGCAATGAAGTCGGACTTTATGTATATCGAAGCGACTTGCATCCAGAAGATTGCCCTGGGTTTTATTTACCGTCGCCGGTTGGCACGACAGATTCGTGCTGCGCTTGTGCTTCAGTCGTATACGCGCATGGCGATCGATCAGAAGGAATACCACCGCCATCGTCGTGCCATCATCCGGATTCAGCGCGCCTGGACCCGGTACATTACTGTGCCCCCCGAGCCTGTTGAAATGCCGAGCTTTGCGCAACCTGAAGATGTGTACGCGGAGAGCAACCGTAGCAGCGACGGTGGTCAATGGGTGGATGAGATGGACGAATTCGATGGCCCCCCCAGTCCTTCTCGCCCTCCGAGTGGATCCATGATGGACCGCATGCGGTCGTTCAAGAACAATGAGTACGACGACGGTGGCATGAAGCGCATTGGGGACTTGTCCATGCGTGCCAAGAGCTTCATGCGCAACAGCTGTGCCAGCAGCGTCACGGGCAGCAGTAGTGGCATGGCACTGGAGGAAGAGAACGCGATGCTGCGCATCGAGAACCGCAACTTGAAGTATGACCTGGAGTTGATGCGGGAGCAGTGCATTGAGCTGCAGGCCATCATTCTTGAGATCAACAAGAGTCGTAAGCGATAGATGTGATGCGGGTGCAGATACCCCTCATTTTATATGGTGACATTTTTTTTTTTTTAATGACTGTGAACCTTGGAATTGTTTTGTTTCGTCTTAATGTTCGCCTTGCTTGCAATCAGCAAACTGCAAATGAGTAGATACCGAGGTGCGCTGATCGTGATGGAGGTTGATGTGGTGGAAGATTTAAACCATGAAGGAGCGAAATATGGAAACGGTTTGCTTGTCTACTGGACGCAAGCAATGCAAACGGAGGCCATCCAGATTTGTAGCCCACCACGAAGCATGCACGCTGACACGTGTGAATGCGATGTCTAACAGAACTCTAACGTTTCGTCACATTCTAAAGTCGTTTGACTCCTCGACCCACTGGTTTCTCGTCGCGATGCGATCGATTCGTTCAAGGGTAACTCGTGCGATTCCTCTTGGTCACGACTAAGCGCTTTCATTATTTCCCAATCCAGAAAATCAGCCCGAGGCAGCGCATCACGAAACACCAAGTCCCGTAACGAATCGTTCCACCAATCCCCGAATTCTGGTGGCTCCGGGATCGCAAAATCTATAGATGGGAAGAGATCTTGCAGAGGAACACCAGAATCACTTTCTGTTGCGATCATAACCCTATCGGGAACACTTGCTCTTCTACGTTTTTGCTTTGCCTGGGACTTGCACGTTTTGCCTGAAAGCTGACGTGCAAGGTGGAACGAACAGATATCACCAACACGAAGAAGACTAGGACTTGCAAACAGCGCGTGATTGAAGCGAATTTCCTTGCGCCCAGTGGTCGAGTTCGTAGCATAATGATCACGTTGCCCGGAACTCGAGTCTGCAATCGATTTCCGAAACACGACGATATTGCATGTTGCCAACACTGAGACAACATCGTAAACACGGCGATTGATCTCAGTGCAGTTTGATTCCGCGGTCGAGCACCCGCCAGATTCACCCTTGGCAGCAATGAACCGCCGGTTTATCTCCTGCAGGGATCCCGACGCATAGTCCGTATCTTGTAAGAGCAGACTCAAAAATGCTACCGTGGTAGTGACCAGTTGCGGCCAATTTGCATCGCCCCCCTGCGCAATGCAGGCTTGTACAATTGCAGTATCCAGGGTTGTCCACGAATGCGTCGCTGCTGATTCCGTCCAAGAGCGCACGATCTCACGGCACTTGTCCCTCATGCTCTCGAGATGTTGAATTGTACCGGCCATGCCATTGTAAAGGAAACACACGCCGCGAAATACTTGGCTACTTGAGCTGGAGCTGCGTACGCGTTGAACAACACCGATTCCTAGTTGGTTGCATACTCGTATAAGTGGTGGGGATGCAGACGTGCAGACGCAGGTTAATGCGTTTTGGCGATATACCTTCGAGCACGTGAAGCACATCATACACGCGACGCTTGCGTGGAACTAGCCACGAAACGAATGGAACCAATGAACCTTCCAACCCTCCGCTATGAAGTATTCGTCGCATCACAGACGTGGAAAAGAGCATCACCTACCAAGGAGACAGTAGAGTGCACTCGCTGGGATGGAAATGGGGAACGAGACAGCACGGTCGGCGGCTCGCCTTTGCAGAGATTCGTGCTCCTTGAAGAAGGCCAAGGTCACGCGCGTTCTGCCACCATCAAGCACAGACCGGCCTCCATTTATTTAGCACACAGAGTCTGTATATGACGGCTAGACAACATGGCGGTCATGGTGCTTTCCGATGAAGAAGCACTTACATATCACCGAGACTCGTGGCGCGTTCCAGTAATTCCTGGATTTGCTGCTGAGTCGCCTCGGGCAGGGCTGTGGCGGCCGTCTCGCGTGTCCTTCGCCGCTTTGGGGGTGGTGAGCGCGCCGCCACCAGATCCTCATCGCTCGAGCCATCGTGATGGTCTCGCTGGTGTTGCTCTGTTCCTCCAAAGATTGTCAAGACACTGGAGAAAATCGGATTAATGCGGATCACCAGTGGGCCATTCTTGTCGACATACACGCAATCGACAGTTAGCTCCCACACGTATGTACGTCTCCATCACCACCAGCAGCCCATCTACAGCCACGTACCATATTGCCATCCAGGCAATTGGCGCCGCCTTGCTCTTCCATCCAGCGTGTCGCGCGGCTTGTCAGTGCTATCTACGGCAAAATGCGGAATGCATGACAGAGTGAGTAACCACACAACCGAACAACTGGCAACGCATTGGCAGTAGTACGTGTAGGATTAAAACTATACGACCAGTACCGAGTGTGGCGTTTTGAATGGGGGAAGTCTCCAACTGCATATATACACTAAGTGCAAGTAGTGGTCCGCTAGTGCCAACAAGTAAGTATACCACTTCAACTTCACACCTGTTGATGTTGAAGTTGCCGGGGGCAAGTCTGCAAACACCATTGTCATTGTTTTTACCGCATTCAATCCGCACAAGGCATTCGATGCGTACCAGTCACCACGAAAACACTTTTTTTTACCTCTGTGCGTCGCAGTACATTGTTCCGACCAACATCAAGCCGTCGTGTATTTTTGTGTCTGTGTGGATATCTGTGTATGTGTGTGTATTACCAGTGGTATGTGTATTTGTATCCGTACGCCCTCAGACACACGCATACACAGGTAGCATATCTATTGATACTCCGTTTGACGTGGGTTTCACACAATCCACATATACATGTGTGTGCGCGGCTCTTCCTCCCCGCGTCTCTGTCGGTCGTTTCCCCTCCAGTGCGCGGGTGGGGCCACACATACACATACACACACGTACCTCCCGCGTGCGCCTCATAGAGCTCGACAGCCAGTCGCAATACCAATACTACATCGTACATTGGCCCTCTCCGTAGCGTCCCGCTTAGTCATATTCACGCGCTCATTGCCATTATGAGTGACGGGAAGACGCGCGGCCATGTGCCACAGACCGAGTACCGCGTCGTGGCGCTCAACAATGCCGACGAGAATGCGCAGCACGGGTACTGCGATAACTTCATCGTGACCTCCAAGTACACGCCCGTGACGTTTGTGCCCAAGTTCCTCTTCGAGACGTTCCGTAAGCTGGCCAACCTCTACTTCCTGCTCATCTGTGTGCTGCAATGCATCCCCGAGATCAGCAACACCAATGGACAGCCGTCCACGCTACCGCCCCTGATGTTTATCATCACCGTGGACGCTGTCTTTGCCATCCTGGAGGACCGCAAGCGGCACATCGCCGATGCGCTATCCAATTCGCGGCCCACCATGGTGCTGGACGTGGCCACGCAGAGCTTTGTGACCAAGCCATGGGCCGAGGTCATCGTGGGCGACACCATCAAGCTGCAGAACCGCGATTTGGTGCCAGCGGACATCCTCGTGCTGGCCGTCAGTGAGCTTCCCGATGCGCCACCGTGCGGGATCTGCTACGTTGAAACCAAGTCATTAGATGGAGAAACGAATATGAAAGTGCGGTCCGCGATGGAAAGCACGATGGTCTCCATGGGCTCGGTCAGTAACCTCGTCAGGGCGAAGGGCGTGGTCCGCTGTGAACATCCGAACAACGCGATCAATAGTTTCCAGGGCGTGTTGGAACTTGACGGGGCCGAGAAGCAATCCATCCCGTATGAAAGCATCATCTTGCGTGGGTGCATCATTCGAAACACCGAGTGGGTGCACGGTGTGGTCTTAAACACGGGGAAGGACACGAAGATCATGATGAGCAACTCGGCCCCACCATCCAAGATGAGCACGATGGACCAGTCCATTAACCGGTACATTGTCGCACTGCTGGTGATCTTGGTCTTGTTTAGCGCCGCGGGCGCCACGGGGGCCGTTGTGTGGAAGGCCAACCACAACAGCCAATGGTATCTTTCGGCCACCACGTCAGAAAGCAGCGTTGTGGTTGACTGGATCGTCATGATGTTCTATTACATGCTACTCATGTACCAATTCGTACCGATCTCGCTCTGTGTTTCAATGAGTATGGTCAAGTACGTGCAGGCTCAGTTTATTCAGTGGGATTCCGAGATTTACTATGCCGAGACCGACACGCCAACGCTAGTGCGATCCATGTCTCTGAATGAAGAGCTCGGGCAAATTTCGTACGTGTTCTCGGACAAGACCGGCACTTTGACATGCAACATCATGGAGTTTCGAAAGTGCTCAATCGGAGGCGTGTCTTATGGACGTGGCACCACTGAGATTGGGCTGGCAGCACTCAAGCGGGCTGGAAAACCACTCCCAGATATCGAAGTTAATCCCAACGCCGCAAAGGTGCCGTATGTCAACTTTGATGGGCCTGAGCTCTTCAAAGATATCAAAGGAGCATCGGGTGAAGTGCAAAAAGAGAGAATCGATGCGTTCTTTATGCACCTTGCGATATGCCACACTGTAATCCCGGAGCGCCACGAGAATTCAACAGAGGTGACGCTTTCAGCATCGAGCCCTGACGAGCAGGCACTTGTCGCGGGCGCGTCGTATTTCGGCTATGAGTTCGTCAACCGTGGACCGGGTATCGCACATGTTCGTGTGCATGGAGCTCATCAACAATTCGAGATATTGGATGTCCTCGAATTTAACAGCACGCGAAAACGAATGAGCGCGATCATTCGACATCCAAACGGACGAATATTTGTGTATACGAAAGGTGCTGACGTGATTATCTATGGACGATTAAAAAAATACGATGAAGGTGATGAAGCTAGATTACTGGAAGTGACGCGCGATCATATCAACGAATATGCAGAAGACGGTCTACGAACGCTTACTATTGCGTATCGAGAGTTACCGCCTCCCCTGTACGAGGAATGGTCTCACCGATTCCATGCAGCCCAAAACAACCTCGATGAGATTGATAAGCGGAAAAAGGACGTCGAGAATCAAATTGACAACTGCATGAACGAAATCGAATCAGAACTTGAACTTCTTGGTGCAACGGCTATTGAGGATAAGCTGCAGCAGGGTGTCCCAGATACAATAGCGAATTTGGCGGTCGCTGGAATTAAGATATGGGTGCTCACCGGTGACAAGGAGGAGACAGCCATCAACATTGGGTTTGCTTGCCAACTGGTGACGAATGATACACAGATCGTCATAATCAATGCAAAATGTTGTCCAACACCAGATCTGATCGAACACGAACTTAGCTGTCGGATCGCCTCTCGAATGATAGAAGTCCAAGCGTTCAAGGATTCAAATGCGTCTACAAGAACCCAATTGGCAGACCTGGCTCTGGTAATTGATGGGGAGACACTCACACACGCATTGCAGGGCAATTGCCGTTATCTCCTCGCTAACTATTCGCAATACTGCAAGGCAGTAATTGCATGTCGAGTATCCCCCGCTCAGAAAGCTCAGATGGTTGCTTTAGTCAGAGCATTTGTCCCTGGAGTGCGGACGCTCGCGATTGGTGATGGAGCAAACGATGTTTCAATGATTCAAGAGGCCCATATCGGTGTTGGAATCTCCGGGCAAGAGGGAATGCAAGCTGTTAATTCGAGCGATTACGCCATCGCGCGTTTCCGATTTCTGGAGCGCCTTCTCTTAGTTCATGGCCGCTGGAACTATCGGCGTATGGCAAAACTTGTGCTGTACATATTTTACAAAAATATTCTCTTCACCGCTGCTCAGTATTGGTACGCTGGATTGTCTGGATTTTCAGGCCAGAAATTCTTTTTGGAGACTGGGGTGCAGCTCTACAACATATCGTTGACGTCATTGCCCATCGTGGTACTTTCCGTATTGGATCAAGATGTAAGCGACGCGATGGCTATGAAGTTTCCAAAGCTATACTCCACGGGCCCAAAAGATGAAGATTTGAATTCGAAGACATTCTCTGTGTGGGTTTTTGGAGCGATTGGTGAATCATTACTAATCACGTTTATCTGCATCGCTGGCATGTCAAACTCAGGACTTGATGGTACAACGGGCAGTATGTGGCTGCTTGGCAACATTATATTCACGGTCATCGTGCTTAACGCCAACGCCAAGCTACTATTTTACCAAAACAGTTTTCACTTCTTCAACCACATTCTGTACATTGGTTCCTTCGTGCTGTGGGTCCTGGTTGGATTCGTTGCTGGTCACGTAGACATGCTCGCGGAACTTTCGTGGGAGTATATGATGGAACAAACGTTCAACACAACTTCGTTTTGGCTTCTACTCATACTCGTACCGGTGGCATCACTCTGGCACGTGTATCTCTCGAATGGCGTGAAACTCGCACTATACCCAGAGTATTGGCAACTTGCTAAGGAAGTGAGCAAGTTCAATCTTGACCACAAGTTACTGCAATGGAAAGACACTAGCTCCTCATCAGTGCCGGTGCCCGTGCCTCCTCGAACTGGAATGGGTATATCTCATCGGTCTGGGCTGGTGATTCCAACAAATGGGAATGCGCGCTTAAGTAATACCAAACCAAACGCAGTGAACGGAGAGAACCGTGCATATCACGGATTTGCGTTTTCGATGGACCCCCACGCCAGCGCAAGGGAAGCTCAGTTCATGCTAAGGCATTCACAAACGTGAGCATTAATCGGCTTATTCGTTCTCTCCAAACGATCGTTGATCACAATACTTTTTGAAAGCACGCGCGTAGACAATATTGCACTTGCCTTATTTCTTTATCCCACAATTTTTCGTTAGCGTATGCGTTGCCTTAGGGAGTAAAGGCGGCTGAGGAACTACATTACATATAGCGCCATGAGCGTCTCCGTAACAAATGCGGGAGTGATAAGTTGGCGGTGAATTAAAACGCAGATCGTGAATCACTTGCATGGGCTGCATCTCCACCTTCTGTTCCATCGTATTCTGCATACGAGAACGTTCAAAAAGCCTAGAGCCAAAGTAGAACATCCTTGGATTAGCCATTCTAGATTCATTCACGAAAAGAAACATATCAGGCGTCATGCAAGTAATACAGAAGTAATAACGGAAACGACAGTCACGAACCGAGCGGCGATGGCTTCCAGACGTCGACATTGCGAAATACGAATAGATGCTGATGACGACAGATCTACACCACGAGTGGGTAAGCAACGCGAATATATCTTCGGACGATACCGGCTCCGTTGCCGTTGCAAACGTTTGTGCTTGAGCAATATTTGCGAAGAAGTATCGCTTGCCACACCATACGCGATCATGATGGCGAGTCTTCGCGGGCTGTGATGAAGCGAGCGGCACAGTCCGCGCAGGTTCCTGGCGAGGCACAAACTTGCAATCGCTCTCTTCGTACACGCGTTTTCTTCGATGAGAGTGATCTCTCTTACTGGCGCAGGCACTACTGGAGGTGGTGTTGGTCTGGGTGCATCATCTGACATAGTCATTGAATCAATTTTGAATAAACAAACAATCATCCAAGCAGGCAATACTCGCCCCTCTCAGTAAGGGTAGACATCCTCTATCTTACTTTCATATACGTGTGTGGGTCTCGTCGGTGGATGCTTGTTGGCTGTTTTGCGTTTGATGCTCTTCTTCGTGTTGGCTGGGCGACTGCCCTTGACCACCAGTCTCTCGTATCTGCTCTCGCCGCGCAAAATAAAGCACGCACATAAACGGCAGCGGCCCCACACGATTAATCACACAGACGTAAGTCATCCACCAGCCACATACAAGGAACGCACAGGCGATCGAATGCCGCTACTCCAGCTCCATCCTTATTCTCCATGATGCTCAATTTGCGAAATCCGACGCATTCAAGAGTTTATCGCTGTCGTACTTAATCGAATATATACAGTATTACAGCTATGTAGCCATCTCAATTGTCCTCTTCTGCATCGACAGGTTGTGGTTCTTGCTCCATGGTCTTGTTGTGGTCTAATAGTGTACTTCTAGACACGTCGAAGACGTGTTTGCGTTGCTCCCGCTCTTGCATCATTCTCGTTTGGATAAATGTCGTGAATGACTCGGCAAGGTTATCCAATCGTACCTCATGTTCGTGAGTTTGCTTGGATAACAGTCGTTCGAGATTTAACGCTTGAGCCTCCAGCCGGCTGAGTTGATCCGTCTTGTCCTTGATGACAGCTCTAAGCTCGGTGGCGGTGGCAGCAGCTGATTCAGACATGTCCTTTGTAAAAGTCATAAGACGTATAAGGTATCAGTATACTGGGGGATGGATCCTTGCAGAAACCAACGACAGACGTGGCATACACTCTACCTTGAGACGGAATTCATACGATTCCCTCATGCGAGCAATATTGCACTCTTGCTCATCGATTCGGCGTTGATGCTGATGAACCTTTTCTTTCATCTTGGCTAATTCGTTAGTGGCTGTGCCAAGTTCAGTTTGCTTGGCTTGCAGCTCTGTGTATTGCCGATCAATTTCCTGTTGTAGCCCACTCGCGCGGTCCTCGCTGGCTTCCTGGAGTGTAATATTTCCCTGTCGAAGCGACGTGATCGTTTTAAGATGCTTCTCGACTTCGTGCTCCAGATGAATGCGACTCTTTTTAACTTCTTCGAGTTGTGACTCAACTATACCCACGGATTGCTGCAGGCGATTCTCGAGCTCGGTTTCCCATTGTTTCTTCATCCCGTTTACTTCCTTCTCGTGAGCAACCTTCACCTCCAATAGTGCTGTCTGTAGTTTGTCGCCGCGATCTCTCAGGGTCAATGTGGACTGTTCCGATTCTTTGAGCTGCTCGGTGAGCACTGCAGCCTGAGACTCGAATGCTTGGACGATCTGTTCATGGTGGCGATTGATTGCCGCGACTTCACTCTCGTTCGCCGCTCGTTGCTTTTCCCCTCTTCTTTCATGATCACGGACCACGTCTTGATATTCTTTCTTCTGTCGTTCATATTCTTCTCTGTCGGTACTGAGTGGAAAAAGCGTATGTCATCGGCAAGGCAGTTCGTAAGCTTCCGCAACGATGACCACGATATTCACGGGTAAATAGAATCAGCAAACGTACCTTGCAGTCAGTGTTAAACGATGCACTTCACTTTCAAGGCCATATTTCGTCTCTTCCAGAGCGGCGATCTGTCTGTTCTTTTGTTCGTCACTGGTTTTGTGGAGCGTCTCAAAGTGATTGAGTTTTTCCCGCAACACGGTACATTCACGTTCGAGCGCGGATCTTGCTGTCCGATATTCATCAAACTCCATTTTGCGACGGGTTTCCAGTTCTTCAAGCCGCATTTTGACATCGTGGGTTTCAGCTTTGGCGTCGACTTCGCGCTGCTGGTATCGCGCCCGGTCTTCCTTTGCGCTGTCTGTTTCTTTTTGAAGCATATGCATCTGAACCTGCTGATCCTCAATCGTCTCATTCTGAAGCCATACGTATAACAAAAAATATGACGTTAGTTAATATCACTGATTCTACAGACCGTCCTCTCATCAAGAATCCATGGTCAATGGCCACCGCAATAAGCAGAATCGAGCGTACGTACCAACTTGAGAACCTGGCGCTTGGCAACTGCGAGGTCCGTCTCGATGGTTTCTTTTTCGGCCAGAATTTGAAGTAGAAGCTGGTCCCCACCACGCCCACCCTCACGAGGAGCAGGATCTACCTGTTCAGGGGTCGCTTCCTTTACGACCGGAATGGGGTCACGATTTTTCTCACGAATCAGCCGATTTCTTGCCAACAACCTTTCAATTTCGTCGGCATGCGCAAAGCTACTGTTATTGCCACTGAGCTCCAGAGACACGACCGTGTGATTGCTCTGCAAGGCTTCTAGGAATGCGAGTACTCCAGCATTACCGATCTCATTCCATCGAAGATCTAGTTTCTTCAGTGTCCGATTGCGCGTGAGTGCCGAAGCCAAGGCTTTGCCGGCTTCGGGCCCAATGTTGTTGTTACGAAGATCAAGTTCTAGAAGTCGAGAATCGATCGCCAGAGCAGTTGCAATGGCCTCAACACCTTCATCCAAAAGCCCAATGTTGTTCCATTCCAGAGACAGCGATACGACATTGTGCCGTGTCTTTAGCATTTCGGCCAGCGTCTTGGCGCCGCGTGCTTCAAAGCGATTCCCCCGCAAGTCCAATTGCACGGGATACGTCGCGCGTCGCACGGCATCCACGATCTCATGGCATTTATCATCACCCCAGTATGCATTGCTGTAATCCAGCACGGTCTCGGGGCACGCACTGCCGTCACTGGACGCATTAGACGCTGCAGGCATCGTCCTTCTCGATCCAAACACACCTAATGCGATCTTGAACCGCCACCGCCCAGCCAAGTAAATTAGGCGATTGCCATTTCTTCAATGATGTGGCACACATCAATTATGAAATGTGGTTGCGTGGGTGCTATTCTGTAAATTCCTCGATTTCAGCGCCTGAAATTATCAGTCCTTGCGGGGACCTATCAGTGTACTGTGTATCCAGACACAGTATGGCACGGCATGTGGTGCGCTTGCACAGGCCCACACCTCTGCCGCATTGACTGATTCACAGTCAGTCTGGAAAGCCTCTACACTGTGTACATACAGTACACCGTCTACAAGTGCACGCCGTGTGCGTTGGTTTGTGACTGTGCCCAGTGGACACCGCAGCAGTGGATAGTCCGCTGCCAAAGTTTCGTGTTGCCTGTCTCCGGGCATCCACTTACGAGCCAGCTTAAAGCGCGCTGTGCTGGTCCAGCACAGTGCAGTGCACACCGGATGCTTGACACACCTCTGCGCCCTGCTGCTGTGTACCGTATTTTTACGTGCGATTGAAACATACAGTACAGTCTGTACCGGGTACACACGTGCATGTGCGTGTGTACACTAAATGTATGCAATGCGCGTGCGTCCACATGCAGGCGCCAAGGGTGTGCCCGCGTGACTTGTTTTATGTCTCACGTGCTGCACACACACGCACGTCAACGGCAACTAAGGCAGGCATGCCTCCCGCGCGGATACGTACACGTCTCCATACATCCAGTGTTGACAAAGACGATGGTGTACGTACGTGTACTGCACGGATGAGTTGGCCCCACTCACTGGCCACTAGCTTCCTCGCGCGGGTTTCGCTTTTCGGAAAGAAAAGGCCATCGTCATTCCCGAATCCGCCAGCTTCATGACGAGTGCATGCGTCCGGCGCCTCGCCGAGTCGGCATGCGGCAGCACCTGCGTGGATGTGCTGGTCGCGGCGGCGCCGTCCTCCTCTTCCTCGTCCACGCAGAAGCTCCTGGTCGTGGACAAGCACACGGAGATGACGCGCAACCGCGCGGTCGCCAACGCCGCGCTCAAGGAGCTCGACGTGCTGCTTACCATGCATTCGCCCTGCTCAACACCATCATCATCATCTTCCTCCTCCTCATCCTCCTTGCCCGCTGAGCAGGCAAAGCACCAGACACCCTCCTGTTCCACCTCTGCGTCACATATCGTGGCGCTGCGGGGGTACCACCTCGAGGGCACGCGCCTGCATGTGCTGCAGGAGTACTGCGCCAGTGGCGATCTCTTCCATATCTCGTCCCGTGAATCCCGCGAGCTGCGCGCGGGCCAGCTGCGTGCGCAGAGTGGGGTCACGACGAGCGAGCGAGGGCTGCAGCGCGTGTTTCGACAGATCGTGCGTGGCGTGGCGCAGCTGCATGCTCGAGGCGTGGCGCACCTCGATCTCTCGCTGGAGAACGTGTTCCTCACGGCTAAAATGGATGCGCGCATTGGGGACTTTGCACATTCGGTACGGTTCACGCGCGGACGCGATGGCCGCGTCGTGCCACAGGAACTGCCGTGGGAGGCACCGCCCAAGGCTGCGTACGCGGCGCCCGAGCTGTGTCAGCCTGAAAACGCGCGGGTGGATGTGACCAAGGCGGATGCCTGGGCCGTTGGCGTCATGCTCTGGCATCTGGTGACTCGCACGCCGCTGGTGCGGGTCGCGTCCATGGAGGACGCGCGCTTCCGCGGCATGCAGACCCGCGGCACGTGGTGGGCATTGGAGCAGACGCAACGCCTCACGGGTGTGTCCTGGGTCCTGCGTGATTTTCTCTGCCGCCTGCTGCACACCGATCCAGCCAAGCGGCTCTCGATCGCGGATGCGCTGCAGCACCGGTGGCTACAGATGCGACCGCCAATGCTGTCACCGTTATGCCCGAGGTCACCACCAGAGGTGCGCGCGTCGTGCATTGAGCAGCAACGGCCATGCCCAGAGATGGCCAGCACCACCAAGCGCATGCGCAGTCAGTCCTCCCATGCCGCCATCTCGCTGGACAAGTCTCGAATCCCCATCCGCTGATTTGTTCTTTAGTTTATCGCCTTCCGCCGTACCCACGAAGAAGCGAAGGTAGTAAGTAGTACGCAGTCGTTGCTGTGTCGTTGTCGTCGTTCAGTTCTCAATGTGATCGTTCGTGTTTGTTTCTCCAGGATTTCTGAGATCGCAGTCGTGAAATGGTAGTTGTGATATTTTTACCAGATCACCTCATTCTTGTTTTTCCTCTTTAGCTTGATGGATTGCGCAGTTTCGCTCTCAGGTGAAAAGGCAGGCTGCGTCGCTTCACCAACCTACACAGCAACATCACACCCACCAGAACCCTCGCGTCTGTTCCATTGTGGTTCGCTCCCCCACAGTCAGCCCAAGCTCACGCCATCCAGCCTCATCGATTACTCGTGCAGGCCGCAAAGGCTTTGGGCTGCTATGCTGCGCCGTCATTACCTGTACCGCGAGCAGGAGAATGAAAACAGCGTCGGAGATGCCAGCGGCTCCAATGTGCTCCGACTCTGGCTCGAGAGACGGAGGTACATCTTGCACCATGAGCAGGTCATGCGCTATGTGGTGTTCTTCTGGGATCTGGCCAAACCCAGGTCTGTCCAGCACCTACCGGAAACGAATTACGTATCGTTCATGCAATGCGTTGCCAAAGCACTGTTGCAAAGTGCCGATACTGAGACTGCGCGAGTGCTTGCCGAAAGAGATTGGCAATACGATAGTGTTGGCGCAGCCACGCTTTCGCTCGAGGCATTTCAGGAAGCGCTCTTCCAGACAGCGGAACTACTGCTCCCAATTGAAGCAGATTCATCTGTCTACGTCTCATTTTTTCTCGAGCTTCGTGATGCAATTACGGACCCAGAGACGATTCCATCCACCAACGACCCGGATTCACCGCTCGTTACTTCTCAAGCTCAGGTGGACGCAAATTCTTCCGGTTCTCGGTCGCTCGATTTGACCTTGTCGCCGACCCTGAACAGCCCACAACTGTTTGACGCAGTTACGTACAAGCTTCGCTCCATTCAGGATGTCGCCAAGATTCGAGGTGCATTCCTGCAACAAATGCCACCTGGTAGTGACCGGTTATCTGTCATCGCCGGCTTGACACCACCCGACCCTGCCACCATGTCCCTCAAGCAGGTCTTGCTGGCGTACAACCCACGAAAGTTTGCACTGTCGAGACAGTTTTCAGCTCTGTTCTCAGAGAAGAACCTCTCAATCCAACCCAATCAAGACACCCGCACAATTTCGCTTGCCATCCATGGTGGTGTCTTGCCTGGCGCTAACTCTGTTGGGGATGGTTCCTCTGGTTTGCCGTGGAATACAAAAACATCTCCTCCGTGGCCATCCATAGAGTTAACAAAGCGAAGTGAAGACCCATGGGATGTTGAAGACGCGTTGATTGAAGCCCTGCAGGTCCACCCAGCGCTTCGCGTTGGCGTGGTTGGCCCACCAGGGTCGGGGAAGACTCGGATCGCCAAGAGTCTTGCCAAACGCCTACATCTACAGTACTGCTCTCTTCCGACGTCCATTGAGAATGCAGTTGAAACGACAAGGCAGAGAGATCGAGACCGTCAGCGCCGCATTCAGGAACTTCAAGCTGCTGCGGAGGGTAGCACCGAGGAAGGAGACGCAGACAACCCCAAAGCAGTGTTGGAGGGAACCGCCATCCATGAAGAAAGTGACGTCGATGAAGTTCTCTCTCGTGACGATTTCACGACGCTGATGGACGGCGCCGTCTTGCCCCGTGCACGGGCGTTGTCGTTACTGGAAAACTCAGTACGAAGACACTTGCTGAGTGGTGTAGGTGTTGTAGTAGATGACTTGCACCCAGCAGAGGTTGCAAACTCTCTCACGTTGGATTACCTGATCGTACTTGAAACTGCCCAAGAAGACGTACTGGAGCATATAGCGGGGCTTGCTATGGACCCTTCTACTCGCTGCATCTACTCGGCACGTGAGCAAGCCATTTTAACCGAGAACGACTCTGTGCTTCGCGACCGCGGATTCGCTACACTGCCCTACCAAGCCATTGACGCTGAAAGCGGGAATGCTTCGACTGGTTCGACAGCCACTGGCGATTCACCGGCTACGAAAGAATCAATCGATGGAAAAGACACACAAGAAGATGCTGCGGGTGACGAGGAAACCGACAATGAAATGAACGGAGAAATCTCACAACTGGCGGTGAAGACGGTACTGACAGAAGCCGAGCTCAATGAGATTGTACCTCCTGGTGACTTGCTAGTTTCCGTGCGCCGCCTATTGATGGATGCGTTTAAAGATCGGTATCAGGATTACACGCAGCGTGTAGTGAATGCCTCAACACCAACGCGCACACATACAGTGCATGTATTAGCACCAGCGCAGTCCCTTGACGGAATCGTGAAGCAGTGCGTGGATGCCATCTCCAATGTAAGTGCGTTTACAACTACCTATGCTTGCCAACGATGTAACTTGGATTGTTGCGATTGGTACAAAAAACTGAAACATACCCGGTGTTGATGCAGAACCTACATGGCATATCACGAAATGTGCAATCACATGCGGCAATAGTTGTCACTCTCCCTGAGGAGATTGCGGCAAGTGAGAATCGTTCTGACCAAGTGCGATGGCTACTTTTTGGTGACTGGAGCGAATCCGGGATAGAGGAATCGTTGCGCGCCTTCGAGTATCTCCCAACACCACACGAACGACGACTTTCTCATTGGAAGCAGTGCTGTCCCGTATCGTCAAGCATGAAGGCTGGACTTGTTCTGGGCTCACCTCAGTTTGCTGTCTGTTATAATGCCCGCATCTACCTCTTGGCGTCCGAGCCGGCACGCCTACTTTTCCTTGCGCATCCCCTACAGTATCTTCGAGTTTCCCCGCAGACGCTGCCATCTACCCGCAAGATTTGGTTGTTGAGTAGTGGCCCGGTAAGTGCCGCTACGACGGCTACGTTAGCATCGTCTTTACATTGTGACGTGGTTAGTGCCGTCGAGTTGATCACGTCTCACACTGACACACTTAGTGAAGTCGAGTTAGCCGAACTACAATCAGGAAAAACGCTGCCGTTGGCCAAGGCAGTGGGTCTTGTCGTGGGCGCGTTACACGGGCAAACATCATGGATTTTAACCGACTTGATGCCTTCACTAGAGGTTTTGTCGGCACTAAGCGAACATAACTGTCTTCCTGATCTCGTGATCACTCTCACTATTGGCGATGAAGATGCACTTGGAAAGCGTGCAAAAACAGATCCGCTTACTAAGATCAAATACGAGCAATGGGAATCACAATTTGGTACTGACAGTGCAACTTTGATGCCTCTGCTGACTCAATTTCAGCTTGAGAAGGCATGCAAGAGCAGTGATTGGTACGAAGATTCAGACGACCAAACCGCAGCAATTAAACGCGTCGCAAATTTGGTTTCTCCAGCGGTGGATTCCATTGGGGAGGGCACTCTGGGCAGTCTTGAGGAAGCTGCTCTTGTATTCTCACCAAGTAAATTTGAATTTGAGTCTCCTAATGATGCTGATACAACAGACGCAGGCGACTCAGCCGATGATGTCGGGGAAGAACCGCTTGAATCTAGTTTGAACATCACAGATGATCATCGTTGGCTTCAAAGACGAGTGAAAATGGGAGAGACGGCACAGTTCTGCCCCGTTTCATGGGTGGCCAAACGTCTGTTGATTCCAGGTCTCCCGGCATTTATTAGCTCCTATGAGCAAGCGCTCTACTCGTTCGCTGGAGAGGAGGAACGTTCGGCATTCGAGCGATGCCCTTTGCGATACATCCCTCGCGGCCCCTGTTCAACGAAGGACGGTGTACCTGTTATACTTGTGATTGGGGTGCGTGGCACTGATGCAGATGACATTTCAGCCCATCTAGCCAACGTTTGCTTGCCACGTCGAATCACCGTTTTAAATCGAGCTGAGCTAGAATCACGTGTACGACAACGCCAGCGCATTCAATCCCTCCAGGAAGGAGGAAATCAAACGACAATTCAGCAAATGTACGTGGAGGAGCTTGCCCGTGAGTTGAAAACACTCACGAAACCGGACCAACACGATGCTATTCTTCTGACGGGGTTGTACATCAAAGGCGAGGGCGATCAAGGTGACGATTCCGAGATGGGTGAGATGGCTGGTGGTGACGATGACCGAAACGACGGAGAAGGGGGCAATTCGCCGTCAATTCCGAGTCCCGATTTATTGGATCTCTGTTATCGATGGGATATCTTCCCCACCCTAGTGCTCCCCTTGACGGGGAAAGAGGAAGTGATTGTTTCGCGACGACTACAGCAGTGGCGAGCACGCCAGCCGCCGCTTCGGCGCAAGAAACCGCGTAGCGGCATCAGCGGCGCCGATGGGGATGAAGCGGATGCGTCTCCCGAAGCCGACGCAGATGGCGACGACGACGATAAAAATTTGGAGCAAAAATTGGCGGAACGGGAAGCTGAGCAAAGAGTCCTTTTACAAGAGCAGTATCAAAGTGACTCAGAGGCGCTACATACAGCCCTGCAGCATTTGCATGGTCGTGGCATCACAATCGAGAAACCCTTACGCACTGACACCACACGACGCGCCTGCATCAAGGCGGCCGCCCATCATGTCAACCGTTTCGTGGACCGGAAGCAGTCTCTCTTCGAGTATATTCAGAACGTCACAGGTAAAGCGGAAATTCGCCGCATGTTGCAATCCGGTGAAGCACTGATCGGAAAGCATGGGCTCTTATGCCCGTTTACTTCGGAATACACGACGATGACTACAAATTCCGAGCTGAGCGCCGTCATGTATCGCAAGCGGCTGTATTTCCCACAGTTTCGTGAGCACTGCGAGTCACGTCCCTCGCGTTTGGTGGAATGTGCCAGCCAGCCGCCACAACCGCGACCCACGTGCTGTATTGTTGGTCCACCCAGCGTGGGCAAGACACGACTTGCGCAAGCCATGTGTTTGAAGTTCAACTCAACGCTGGTGAGCCCTCAGTCTGCCATGGATTGGGTTGTACAGTGCCACGGAGATACAGCGCTATCGACCAAGCTGCGCCATGCGCGAGCAGCTGGTGCCCAACCGGATACCGAAACTATGCATGACGCCATCGTCAAGCGCCTGCAATCGACTGAGTGTCAACGCAACGGTTGGGTACTGGATGATTACTTTCGTTCGGCAACTGAACTGCAACGCAGTCTGCACTCCGCCCAACTGGTCCTACCCGCTGTCATGGTTGTGTTGGAAGGGAGCTTTGCGACGGTGTGGGAACAACAGCGTCGGAAAATCGATCCAACGGTCCCCTCCACTGAGTTGTGGGAGTCATTGCTCTCGCGCTTTGCCGGGTGGCAGCGTCAGCGACTCGAGCTAATTAACAGCTGGACCACGTGCTTTGGTGCATTCCACGTAAGGCAAATCGATTCGACGCTGTCCTTTTGGCATATTTGCACGCAGGCCACCTCCGCGGTCAGCGAATCATTGGCACGAACACGCCAATATCTCCATCAACGCGCAATGGAAATGCCCGCTCGTCTGTATGGGGTTTTGCGCCCTCTCCGCATGCTGGAGAGACACCTTCATACAGACTACCAGCGCTTTTGTCCCGTGGAGCTGACCAACACGCGGTACGTTAGCACGTTGGTGACACAGCGCGAGTTGTGTGTGGAAATTGATGGTCGCGTGTTCTGGCTTTCGTCGGAGAGCAATCTTTTAAAGTTTTGCGAAGCGCCCGGTACCTTCTTGGGGAGTACGATGCTGCAGAAACTCGAGAACGCACAACGCTCTGGCAAGTTGCTCGCATTAGCCCCCGTGGATGCGTCCCTGCTTTCTCTGCTGTCCGTTCCCGATTGCGATTTTCCAGAGATGAAAGGATACTGCCCTGTTACCTTCAAGAACGGTACCGGGGACAAGGACTGGCATGCCATTGTCAAGGGCTCTGTGTTTCTGCGTGCATCATACGAGAACCAGGTTTTCTTGTTCGCGTCCGAGCGCGCGCGGCAGCAGTTCATTCTTGAGCCGTCTCGATTCGTGGGGCAGGTGCTACCTGTGCATTTGCCACCGCAGATCACGAATGCGATGATGGCGCGTGATTCTCTCGGACGGCTCGAGCAGGAACTGTCCGATGTGCTCAACGAATCCTTGCTGAGGCTTGGTCGAGAGCGCCCCAAGTTTTTGCGCGTCAATGGCAATGCCTCGGCATGCTTTTACATCGCCCTGTTGCTCAAGTCACGCGCCACGTCGTTATCGAATGAGATCCGCGCGGGGTATGAAGCCCGCCTACAAGAGTATGCATCAGATTGCCGACTCAGCGGGCAATTGTTGGCCGCGATGGCGCCGTCCGGTGCGACCTCGTGTGGCCCTGCGGTCAAAGGGGTCCGGGTGGCTCGTGAAGCCAGTGTCGGTAAACTCGCCATGACGGACGCAGACGCAGCGAAGAGTAATAGGAGTCGAGTTGCAGCGCTCCAAAAGAGATTTGAGGAGATCGCGGCGGGGGTCGATGAAAGTAACAGCAACAACTCTGTCTGTGTGGAACGCAATCGCGAGTTCTACGCGTACGCTGTTCCACTGACCAAGAAGACGTTAAAGATGATCATCCCGAGAACTGCAGCAAGCATTGATGAGCAGCAGTGAGAATAACAGATCGAAACAAGCGAGGGTGATGGGAGAAAAATATATACTAGAACACTATTGTCAGACATACAGAACGTGGCACATCCACGCCAAAACACAAAATCATTCAGTAGGCAAGAGGCAGAATGGAGTCGAGTCAAGCGAAGGGGATGCACACGCACCCTTATCGTAGTCGAACCCATTTCCAATCTGGAGTTGTTTACGTTCGGACCAACAATGGGGTCGCTTCTGTTGGGTCCTTTTTAATGTCGATTGCAACAAACGAACCAATAGTTGTTGCAGGCACGTCTCCTTTTTCTTCGCTGTCATGCGTGCTTGGGAATGGTGGTTTCCAAAAGTTAAGTAGCAGCGAGAAGAGAATCACTGGTACAGATGAGAGCAGCTCGGAGAGTCCGGCAAACGCCGGTGGGATGTAGAACCCCCAAAACGGATACAGAGCGCCACACGCCAGCGGCATCATGATCACATTGTACATGAACCCCCACGTAAAGTTCCATCGAATCAATCGCGTCGTCGCCCTAGACAGATCGAGAGCGTTCAGTAGATCGCGAAGATCATCTTTGACCAGCACGAGATCGGCCGAATCAATAGCAACGTCCGTGCCCGAGCCAATTGCGACTCCAACATCAGCCATCGCTAATGCCGGTCCATCGTTCACTCCGTCGCCAATGAATGCGACCTTCTTCCCAATGCCCTGCAGCAGACGCACTTTATCCACTTTTTGATGCGGCAGTGCGTCCGAAATGACCGTGACCTCGGGGATTCCGAGTTCATCCGCGACCGCGAGCGCCGTTTCTCGTTGATCGCCTGTCACAATCCAGGTCTGGATCTTGCGCTGACGCAACTGTTCCACCACAAACCGTGCCTCTGGGCGTGGCGTGTCCTGCAGCGCCACCAGCGCACAGAGCAGGTTGTCCACGGCTAAGCAGACCACAACACATCCTTCTCGCTGAAACATCTCATTTCGCGCGGCAAGATCCAGCGGCACATCCACGCGTAGCACGTCCAGCATCCACTTGAGCGATCCGGCACAGACGCTGTGGGTGTCCACATAACAGCGCACACCGCAGCCCGGAATGGACTCAAAGTCACGCACCTCCAGCGCGGGGGTATGCACCTTTCGCGCATAGGCCTGGATGGCCTTGGACACGGAATGCTCGCTGTTTGCCTCCACAGCGGCCAGGTACGTCCAAAGCTTACGGGCGTTGTTGGCATGCGAGGGCAGGCGAGTGGAAGCGACCAAGAAATCCACCACTTCGAGGTTCCCGCGCGTCAGCGTGCCCGTCTTGTCGAAAATCACAATGTCAACGTCGTTGAGCGTCTCTAATGCGCGTCCGCCCTTGAAGAGGACGCCAAACTGGGACCCAACGGTGGTCGCCACCATGATCGCTGTGGGCACGGCGAGGCTTATCGCACACGGGCAGCTGATCACCAGCACGGTGATCGCGAATCGGAGCGCAAACGGTAGGGGCTCCCAGCCGTTGGTATCAATATGCCCTTCGCGCGCCAGCTCATACCATACCACAAACATCGTGATCGCGACGCAGATGATGAACGTCGTGAAATAGGAAGACACCTCGTCAGCCATGCTTTGACTCATACTCTTGGAGGATTGCGCCTCATCCACGAGGTTCACGATGCGCGCCAGCATGGATTCATTGATGGTGTGCGTGACCCGTACCACGAGGACACCGTGCGCATTCACGGTACCACCAATCACTGACGAACCCACTTGCTTGGCCACTTTACGCGATTCCCCCGTCACCATCGACTCATCCACGGTGCTGGCCCCGCTGACCACCGTGCCATCCGTGGGCACCCGTGCACCGGGAAGCACACGAAGTTGATCACCGCGTTCCACCAACAGGATATCAATGTACGACTCACGCACGCTGCCGTCATTTTGCTGTTCCAGAAGAATGGCGGTTTTGGCCTGAATATTCAGCAGCGTATCCACACTGTGCGAGGCCTTGGCCTTGACGCGCTTCTCAATGTATCGCCCCAACAGGATCAGCGAGACGAGCAGTGCCGTGACCTCGAAAAAAGTGTCTTCCATCTCCTCCTCGGGCGATATTTTCAGCATGCGGAGCGCAATCGTGACCACCGAGAACGTATACGCCGTGAGCGAACTGAGCGAGATGAGCACGTCCATGGTGACCTTGGATCCGTACCGCATCGCCAGGAACGCGCTCTGATGAATCGGAAACGCCACGCAAAACACCATGGGGGTGGCACACAGCAGCCCAACGAGGTTCTCGATGCTTAGCCCCGTGATCACATCCGTAGCAACTGCAGTTTGCGCATTCACACCAAGAAGAGCGGGTACATATTCCACCGCGAGCACGGGGAGCGCGAGTAGGAGGCTCCAGAGCAGGTACCGTGCAAACCGTTTGACCTCTTCCTCCTCGGTTTGTAGGGTCTTGGCGCGTGGCTTGGACGCCAATACTTGCACACCCAGACTGGCTGACAGCCGTCGCACCAGTGTACGAGCGCCCATGAAATCCGGGTCAAACTCCACCAGTAGGCTGGAGGAAGAGCCAGCAGAGGTCGTTGCCGTGCCCAGTACCGACTGCCCCGTATTCGCCTGCACGGAGATGACGCCCTGCATTTGCAGCAGCTTGTGCCGTGCGTGCTCCATACTGCTGGCATGGCCAATGTGAAGCACGATGGCCACGAGGGACTCGTTGGTCATGGCGCTGGGCGAGAACCCGAGCGTAGTCACGAGCGCCTCGATTCCAGCGGGTGACAGCGTCTTGGGGTCATACTCAAACACGCCTCGACTCGTGAGCAGACTGACGTGCACACTGAGAATACCGGGTTGTCCGCGCATGAAGCTTTCAATCCGAGTGCAGCAGCCACTGCAGGTCATGCCCCCAATGCAGAGTCGTAGCGACTCGACGCGGATGCCTCGTAGTTGACTGGCGGGTAGCGAAGGAACCTGGTCACGTCCATTCTTGAACGCGCGCACACGGTCCGACATGGTGGACTCGCGCGATTTCATGGAGGTGCCCGTGTTCTTGTTGTTGCAGTTGTTGTTGTTGTTGGTGGTGGTGGTGGTGGAGGTGGAGGTGGTAGCGGTGGACTGCTTGGTCGAGCAGCACGACGTCTTCTGTTGTCCTGGGTCTTGGTCGGATGAGCAACAGCTTGACGACGACGTCTCCACCGACAAAGAGGAGGAGGAGGATAAGGACGAGGAGGAGGACGACTTGCAGGCCTTTGCTGATGGCTCCACGGCGGGATTCACCGACGATGACGAGCAGCAAGTTGTCGCGGTACCATTCTTATGTAAAGACTCGCCACAACAAGAGCCGCGACCACCACCGCCACGGACAGCGGCATCTCCTGCCGTGGCCGCATTACCACCACCACACGAGGACGGCTCCACCATCAGCTGCTTCGCCATCTCCTCCTCCTCTACAGGTAAATCGACAAGCTTGCCACCATTCCTCGCGCTGTCATCGCATGGCGATGGATCCAGCGACATCTTCGGTGAGCCTGACGCCGTTGAGACTGACGATTCATCGTCCTCCATAACCACAGCGTCCTCACCATTCCCATTCCCATTCTCACCAGGACCACCGCATTCATCCACACCGCTACTGCGAGTCTTCTCTTGCCGCGCGTTCCCATCTTGCTCCCCCACCAGCAGATCCACGTCCACCACGCGGCCGGCGTATCGAGGCGTTAGCGTCATGGAAGTCGTGGGCATGGGCGCGTCCGTGGGCTGCGCGTAATGCTCCTGCGCCGCCACGGCCGTCTGCGTATTGCCTCCCCCCATGAGCGGTGATACCTTCTTCTTTCTGGCCATGCCCACCAGACAAGCAGCTCTCTCCTTTCGTGTTCCCACGTCAGGGCCAAAGCGATTGGCTCGGTCCTTTGAGCTCACCGCTTCGACAAAACAAAAAAGATGGACTGGAAACTTACATGACTGCGCACGAATAATGATTCATTGCAATTACATATCCCTCCCAAATGTATATGAAAAAATAAGTAACATGTTAGTGGAAAACCTGTGTTAATCGATTCGTAGGGCCTACTTGATACGATTATGCGCAACGAAATTAGGAGACACTTTCTGTATAGGGCGCGCCGCTTCCACTTCACTTTCGAGGAGGATGGGCGTCTGCAGGAAGTATGCAAGCGGTTAAGTGCGCATGGGGTAGATAGTATCTACCTTATGCGCACTTGATATCGGCATAACCGTTAAGTACGAATATGATTCACGGAATGAATGACTCAAAAGCTCTCCAATTGCGGTGAGAGGTGTATGGGACGAAGCGTCGCGCCCTTCCTTCTCTATGACGAAGAGTCTCTCGTTGGCAGCCATGCCCACGGACGTGCTGCAGTTGCCCGTGATGGCAGCACTGTCGGCGCCGTCGCAGTATGGCTCGTTGCCGTCGCTCAACCCGCCCGTGTACTTTGAGATCGTGGAGCACCAGGTCTACCGCTCCAACAAATGCGACTCATCCGCGTTCCCGTTCCTGGCGACGCTGCACCTCAACACTGTGGTCTACCTCTCGTATGATGAGCTCTCGCGGGAGCTCTCGGATTTCTTCAAGGAGAAGGAGATTACTGTCGTGCGTGATCGGCATACTCATAATCATACACTATGCAGGATGTATGGATATTAGGCTAATATCCATACATCGAAGACAGACTGATTGACTAACGGTGATTTCTTTCGCTGACCGGATGGTCGGTCATACTCTCTGATTGATGCATGGGTAGATCCACTTGGGCTTGAAGTACCGCTCCACGTCGCAATGGAAGGGAATCTCCGAGGGCATGACTAAAGAGGCGATCGAGGCTATTCTGGACCAGCGCCGCCACCCAATCATGGTAATGTGCAAGTACGTGAACGTCGCACATGCGCTGTGCTGAATGCCGAGGAATCAACTATTGCTTGCAACACCATCCTTGATGCGAAGCGCTAGCGCTCACGAATATGGGCGATGCCTCTCTGAATACGCAGAACTGGTGTGCATTTTGCGGGGACTGCGATCGGATGTCTTCGTCGCCTGCAGAATTGGAGTCTTACTGCTACCATCGACAAGGTGCGTGGATTCGTTCCACCGTTGGGATGACCAGTGTTTCGCAGCAAAGCATTAAGATAACGCTCTTTTGGGTGGCAGTATCGCAATTTGGCCAGCAACATCAAGACGCGGTTTGAAAATGAGCAGTTCATTGAGCTTTTCGACGTAGATTTGGTCACGCTGCCCCAGCAATTACCCAAGTGGTTCCTCCTGAATCAGCAATTGATGGTACGATTGCTACGAATGGCCTGTGTAGCTTGTGAGGCCATGCAATGCTGAGTGTTGCGATATTGGTGGTGGTGGATTTCATAGGAGGAGGAGCGCATAGCGCTAATCAAGGGGGAAATGTTCCCTGGACTCTCCGCGAGCCGAGCCACCACATCGGTGGAACAACAGAGTAATGAAGACTCCACCGAGGGCTCGACGACGATTGAATCGAAGGCTGGAAGCAACGCAATCATACCCGCTTATCAAAGGCATTACTTTCAAGTACAAGGACCGTTGGTCTCGCCTTCAGTCAAGTTTTCGGAAAAGAAGAGTATCATCGGAGATGACGATGATGATTAAAGTATGTTGATACACCTACCTTGTTTGTGGTAGTCTGTTCGATCTAGCTCTAACGGATAAGACACTCGCGACCATTCGATCATGAGGCCATGCACTGGAACCAATTGAGAAAGCCGTTCTTCAAAGCAAACAACTGAAGAAAAAAAAGCATTTACAGATCATGATTGCTATAACTTTGAACGATCATCAGATGATCAGACAACTGATCACTGACTATGCTGCCGCCCACCCTTGGAACGTGCGATTTCAGTTGATATAGCAGCGCAAGTAAATGTGCAGCCTACGTCAAATCCTGAGCGACATCGACCTCACCGACGATGCTTTCCTTCACCTTGAGCAACAACGAGATCTTCCACGGCTCAATCTTTGAGATGGAGTCAAATTGGTACACCGCATCCGCAAAGGCGTCAGCGTTGAAGGATTCAAACGCTTGGATCATCAGCTGGTAACACAGTATCACCAAACCAAAAGCAATCGTCGACCGATTTTAGTTAGTCTCCTTATCGCAGGACGCAGCAGGGAGTACGAGCCATGTGTTGACATACCTGCACAAATTTGCCTTCACGGCTATCAGCGAACGTGTAGTCAATGTCCTGGAACTCCTGCCACTTCATCTGCACGAGCACCAAGTCCTTCGTGGCCATCGCACAGATCCCCGCGTTCAGCAAGTGGTTCTTCGCGTTAAACTTGAGAAGGTTGGATTCCATCGACGACTTGGCAATGCTCTCGTAGATCTCAATCGCCGCGTCGTATCGCTCCAATTGTGCCGAGAACTGCGCAACCTTGAGCAGCATGTTGTTGGCCGAGGATTGCTGGTTTTCCCCCGAGAAATAGTCCGCGGCCTGGCGGTAGTTCTCCAGCGCATCTTCCTTGTTGTCCTGGCCCTCGTAGATCTCCGCAATCTGCTTCTGCAACTTGGCGGCATTCGAGAACCGACCAGCGTCGCAGAGCATGGCGATGGCCGTCTTGAAATAGTCAATGGCATCTACACCCATTCGACAGACGTGCACAGCAATCATATCTCATCAGCCATCATGGCCCATATGCGACGACCTGGATCAGTGGGTCCACCATCGCACGTACCAACAGGGTTCACCTTTGAGAGCGCATCCGCCGCATGCTGGTAAAACTGCGCAGCGCGCGAGCTCTCCTTCAGCTTCATCTGCAACAAAAGGGAGAACAGTCAAGCTCCACTGGCCATGGTAAAGATGATAGTATGCGAAGACCAGTAGCAATACCAACCTGGCAGTCAGCGCACTTGGCGTACGCAGAGGCCGCTTCTTGCCCTGGATCACAGCGGCGCCATCACCAACGTCAGCACAATCAGCCTCCATTTCTATACCCCCCCCCCTCACCATTTTTCCATCCACATTCAGTGATACGCACATTTCTTGGCGATCTTGTACTGGTTGCCCGCCTTCTCAAAGAGATCACTGGCATCCTCAAACTTCTGCGAGCCCGACGCAAACGAGAAGAACGAGGTCTTCTTAAGCGCCTTCTCGCCCTGGGCGACGTACTCGGCGGCCTTGGCGTCCGCCGACATGACTGCTATTCGGCTCTGCTTGCGCGGATTTCTTCCGTCTTGTGCGTGCTTCTTCGACGCAACAACAACAAGTCGAGATGTACCGAGATCACGTCCGGCGTAGGATAACTGACCCCCCAGAGGTAGGCGGGATTTACACACCTGAGTGTAAGTGGCCCACGTCAAATTCGGAAAGAATTGGATTGTATTATGCTACTACCGGTGTTAACCTATGATATGCGGACCCCGGTGGTAGTACTACTGAAGATTATGAGGTTGAAGCGACACGGAAGATGGGTACATAACATACATTCCTCGTTTGGTGCCGACACACATTATGCTTGGTGAGGCAGGCACGCCGCGCATTATTTAGTGAGTCTTCTGGTTCCACTCCTGCACCTTGGGGTGCTGTAAGACGAGTTCATGCACGCGGATCAGGTTCGTGAATGAGTCGGCAATTGTCGTGGGGATTCCATCGATGGTTCCACCGCGCAGGCCGATGATCGCGCCATAGATGTTGAGGTCTGCGATGCTCAACTCGTCCCCGGCGATATACTCACTGCCGCGTTGGGCAACGCGCTTGTTGACGGCGTCCATCAGTCGAGGAATCGTGTCCTCGACAAGGATCTTACGCGCGGCGACGCGTTCCTCGCCAGCCAGGACGTAGGTTCGCGCCACGCCCACCCCACGTAGATCTCATTAATAGCGCACAAGACTTCATCAATACAAAGTGCGGCCACTGGGTCGGTGGTTGGATAGAATCCAGACTTTATGCCAGCGAACCGCAGTATCTGCTGCGACTGTACGATCTCCTGTCCGTTCACTTCCAACACGGGCAATTGCCCAAATGGCAGCGATGCACGCCGCTGCTCCAACTGGTCGCCCATGATGCGCTCATCTTCAAACTCGATGCCACCAATGAAGAAGGCCAGACGGATTTGCTCGGCGCGACCGGGCATGCCGAAATACGTCAGCTTAAGCTTGTGCGGTGTGTTGCGCGAGTCCGCATAGTATGCTTTCACTTTGGCGTGGCTTGCAATCTTGTTTACCGTTGCCAGTGCGACCGGAAACGCGTCGATAATAGTGGTTGGGATGTTTTCAATGATCTCAGACTGCAGCCAGCGCACGTAGTTGAAGATCACCAACTCGTGAATAAACACAGCGTGCTCGTGAAACACGGCACAGTCCTTCAGGGCAATCAATCGCGCCTCGATGCGCTGGAAATGGCGCGGGATGATCGTAGTGGCAAGCTCCGCACGCAACACCTTGCGCTTGGCAGGATCCTGCTCGCGGAGCAAAGGCACGATCGCTGTCATGGCATCCTCGACACCACTGAGAATCTCATCGCAGCGAAGTGCAGCCAGCTGATCATTAACCGGATACAGATTGGCCAGTCGGCCAGCGAAACGCAGAATAGCCTGCGACTGGGCTAGCACCTCGCCATCCACTTCGAGCACGGGGAGTTGGCCAAACGGAAGAATGGGCTTGAGTGTTTCCATCTCCTTCTTGGTGATGCGGCAGTCCTCGAACGGTCCATCACCAATGTAGAACGCGAGGCGCACGGCCTCGGCTCGGGCGGCAAGGTTGAAATACGTAAGCTTGAGCTTCGGGAACATTGGCATTTCGAGAGCTCCAGATGTCGGTAGAACTGGAGTGGCAGTGAGTGGTGGCGACTCGGTGTCTTGGTGACTTGAGAGCGAATTAGAGAACGGCAACCCAGAGCGGCAGCACCTCAATCAGCTCAACCGCCCCAATTCCCCAGAGTCAGAGGCAGTGGATTGAGCACTGCGTGAACGCAGCCCCGTGTCGTCTCGGGCGGGGCATGGAAGGATTACGTTTCACTCGCCCAAGTCTAGGCATGGATCATCAGGCGTAAACGTACGAGAGTTCCTTCAGGGCACCGCAAAAGCGGGTTCAGTCTATTGAGTGATGTAATGGGTATCCACGGATACACCCTCGCTTGAAAGTTGTATGCATGCCAATCAACGAACGACAAATCAACCACTTGCAGCTTCAACATGGCATCCTGTTGAATAGAATTGAGGGGATAGAAGGCAGTGGCTGGAAGGATTAGCCCTGTCGCGAGCATATTTGTTTGCGGCGAGGATCGCAGCCATCATATAATGGGTCCAGCTGATTATGGCTGCCACCCATGCCGCAAACAAAGTGGATCGTGGTGACAAACATTCCTCTCATTCCAATATTTGGAAAATACGAGCTGAAGATATACGGTTCACTTGGCATTTGGCATCTTGGATGGTCGCATTTGACTACTTGAAGTATCAAATCTTGGCTCGAGACAAATGAAATGAGTGCCTGCACCCCCGCTCATGGAGGTTATTGTGTCGTCTGGTTTTATTGTTGCACCTTTGTATGCTTCATCACAAGGTCGTGGATGGGGATATGCGGATCAGGTCTGCTGTAAACGGATCTCCGATCGCCGTTGGGTTCGCTTCCAATGGGTTGCTGCGTAGACCCTCAACATCACAATAGAGGGCAAGGACAGCTGCGACCAAGCTATCGGCACGATCTTCTGAGTGTGACGCAGTTCTCGTCAATTGCACTCAGCACTTCATCACTACATACTACATACGTATCTTCAGAACTGGGTCTGAAACTGGGATGTACACTATCCGGATTTAATACCGGTGAAACGAGGAATCTATTCCGCTTTCAATACGAGTAGTAGGTCAAATGACAGTGATGCACGTCACCCCCAGCTTCTCACCCAAGATTCGCTCATCTTTGGATTCAATTCCTACTTTGTAGTACCTTGTAGATGGTCAGGCGGATTTGTCTCACAAAGTTCCTGGTAGGCATCGAGACACACGATGAGGCATCTTGAAGTAAGTAAGGTCGATCATTTGCGGTGTGTTGCTGTGTGGCAATATCTCATTGGCATTTAGAGGTATCAGGAGGCATCCCATTACATTCACAAAGAGAGAGTCCCCATAGCATTTGATTTTTAGACTTCTCGGGTCCACTGCCTAGGACATTCAAAGCGACGGGTAACAACCTCAACTCTGAGCAAACCATCTCTTTGTCGGTTAATATGTGGATCATTTCATCCACAACATTGGTTGATTATTTTCATGGTTCGTATCATCAGGCTTCACTACACACTGGATACGTACGCAGACGCACACACCGACACGCACATCGCTTTGTGACCAAGAGGGTGCTGCTTCACACCCGCCCTCAGTCGTGTACCGATAACGACTTAGTGCGACATCTCATTCCACTCCTTCACCTTGGGGTGCGCCACCACTTGATCAATGATGCGGCACATGTTCGCATACTCGTCCACGCAAGTCGTCGAGATGCCGGCCCAGCCTCCACTGCGAATTTGGTCCACAATTGCGTACAACGCCAAATCCGCCACGGTCAAGGTATCTCCCACGGCAAACTTGTCACCCGACGCCGCCAACTGCGCCTCCAAGCCCCCCAGGAGCTTCGGGAACGTCTCCTCGGACAGTAGCTTCCGCGCCGCCAATTGCTCGTCCCCAGCCATCGTGTACGTGGGCACCAGACTCGCCCACACATCGTCGAGCAGGTTCAAAATCTCATCAATGCGCATCGCCGCCATCAAATCTGTCGTCGGGTACAGTCCCGAGCGGATGCCAGCGTAGCGCAAGATCTGGTGCGCCTGCGCGTGGGCCACACCATCCACCGTGAGCACGGG